>JZLH01S0129427.1:925-16265 GCA_001188425.1 Eucidaris tribuloides
GGAGCAGATAATTCTCCCGGCGCAACTGGTGTAAAAAAATGGCAAATTTGGTGTTTTTTGGCCGTAAAAAAGGCCAAACTGGCAAAATAAGCTGTGTATTATGCCCGCATATAAATCCTCATTTTTAGGAGCACATTACTTTCAACGGCAAGCAATAATAGTCACATTAAATTAACCACTGAGACTTTGAAAGGTGAGAAGTAGTTCTCATATGGAGGATAAAAACTATCCTATGGGAATGAAGGGAACTGTCAGTCTGGCTGTGATGAAATTTGTGGTCAAATGGTTAGCACAAAATTGTCATCAGTATTTGCTGTTAAGACAAAATTCATTATAAAGTTTGGAGGTGTTCAATTTATCAACTCGGCCAGTTCAGTCCTGTATATTTATAGCTTGTGTTCTACCAAGTAAAAAGACTAAGAAGATCCTTTCCCGGCCAGAGCTGGTGTAAACATTGTTTAATATGTTTCTTTCAAGCCTACTTATTTCTTGAGGCATTTTTGACTTTTCACAATCATGTCAATAGCCCTTTTAAAACTTTGGTTCTAAATTCTATACCTGTGTGGCAAACAAACGTATTTTGTTCTCCAACATTAACCTGTTTGACTACAGAAATTCCTGTAAATCCCCATAGACATTGTCCAGGGCGCCATGCCGTTCCCATAAGCAATAGGTTAATGACTATCACATCAGTCTTACCATGTGATTTCTCGACGAATTACGCGTTCGGCTGTCCAAAATCATGGGACTGATGTCCAGGCCCTTCTCTCTCTCACAGATACTCACTTGACGAAGAACTGCTCCATCAGCATGGTGGTCCACTGCCGGTAGAATGTCCAGGGGCTTGCTAGGATTGGCCACGTCTGGCAACATAGGCACCAGAATCTTCAAACACCAAGTATCGTGTACGGCTAAGAGCAAAAAATGGAATTGGTATGGTCATTAATTATTGGAATATCAATGCCAAATCTACAACCAGCACAGGACCACTTATTCACTATTGATAGTCGTAGTCGTCATCATCATCATCATCATCATCATCACCATCCAATGAAAATAAACATCAACATCTTCAAATCATTTTCTACATGCCACCAAATAATCATAATCACTACTGATGTCACCACAGACCAACCACACCCACATCACCACTAATACCATCACTTTTTGTTTTTTTTTTATTATTCATAGGTTATTCGTTCATTGCATGCAGCCCAGAGGCTGAATTGTAGCAACAATTACATATAAAATACATAAATATCATAAAATGTATACTGATTATTAAAAAATAACATGTTGCAATGGCATTAATGAAGATATGAATTCTAAGAATATAGAATTTAGTAAAGTTATTGTTTGTTCAGTCGACGTCATAAATCAAAAGAAATGTGTATATCAAAATATCTTTGCAAGGTCTCAATTACAGCAATCATATATTGGCTTCATAATGTGGATGACAGGAGTACAAACTAGTGAGGGAGCTCCCTAGACCAGTGTGGCCGTATGATGTTATGGTACATGCTTTTTTTCATTGTTTAAATTTGAATTTGATATTAAGAAGGAGACATGAGAATATAATTCTGAAAAGATAGAAGTGAACAAAGTAAACACACTGGCCTGGGAGTTCGCCATACGTATAACGTGAGAATTTGATTTGAGATAATGATTTGAAGTTATGGATTAAATTATTCAATGATACATTTAAATAAAATTATGAAAATACAGTCCATTAAAAATATAAACGAGAACAAGTTAAAATACATAAGAATGTCATATGAGAAAAGGCACTGCAAAACTAGCATAATATTCCAACTCATACGGCTACGTTAATTCTCAGGAAATTATATTTGCCAAGGAGTATAAGTTAACGATTATGTTATTATATTGTTATTAATATATAAGTAATATATTATCAGTTTTATGTTTTGATATCATTGCGGCAAGTGCAACCATTCCCCACACAGAATAAACGATGATTTTTAAACTATTTCGTGAAAAATATAAATTTAAAATAAATGAAATTTAAAGTCATATTTAAGATATATCAAAAGAAAAAAACCAAGACTGAGTTTGGTTTTAAGCTTCAATGAGTGCAAATTTAACAATTTAAAGGTTGATTGAAATTTAGTGTTATATCCCAAACAGGGTGGCGAGACGAAGATGTCATGGTTTAGCAATTTAACAAGCCTAATTAAGATAGGGAAGTAAGCGCTGCTTTGTAGCGGCTCTGTTCCTACAAAAGACTTCTGTGTAGACATGGTTGCTACGCAATGCACGACGGTTTTACATCCCAATTCGTGAGGGTGGAGCCAGTGGTTAAAGGGGATGATGGATTCATCAGTTCCCGTCACCAGCTTTAGTGACAACTTTTACTCGCCTTTGTTCCAGTGTTCGGAAGGCCTAGAATTCTAGGTAGCCTGTTCATAGTTACATAGTACTGGGCGGTCCTAAGATAACGACGGCAATGACTCGTTTTTGAAATTCGTCTCATCTGAGCGTTTGGTTCACCAGTCAATCCGAATGCCAGACGGGGTGGCGCAGTACTCTGTGAGCGGTCGCACATACAAACAATATGACAGAAATCAGGTCATTGAACGCGGGAGCTGAATGCCTTTCAGGATTCGAGTAGGATGTGTAAGCCTCATGCTTTGCCGCTTGACAATTCATTACTTGACTAGACAAATTTTAAGTCTCGTAATTGTAACCAGTATCACCAAGTAACTTTACAACAGATCACTTGCTCGAGTTCGTGTTGCCAATTTTACTTTCGGGCATTATTTTCCGTGGCACATAAGTAAATGTTCATTAAAACGCATCTTTTCGCGGTTCATTTCATGTTATGTGTTGGTCCAGTATTCAAGTTCGTTTACACTGTTTGATGTCGACGCGCTCATATCACTTTCTGCTTGCATTCTAGTAGAGATATTAATCGTCAAATATTCCAGCAAGGATATCAGCTGTAGCTGCAACGCATCGTTGACATACACAAAATATGAAGTGGCCGACCGCGTCCTTTGGGGAGCCCGCCGCTGTTACTTTATCCATTCAGATTTGAAGTTGACATTATCACACATGCTCACTGGTCGACAAAAAACTACTTATCGAACAACGCTGATGGTGTGGCATTCAATCGAGGCAATTCACTATCGCGATATAGTGGTACCGATTCTGTCGAAGCCTGCTGAATCGGTAGCAATAAGCGTTGAACACAGATTTCGGCTTGTCGGCGTGCGGTAGATCTGCGTTCAAAATAATCGATGAGATAAGTGAGCGGATGAGTATCCTTTTTCTAATTTCCAAACTGGGAGGGCGAGTCCAATGCGGGCATCAATATGCACTCATCATCCAATTGGCGATAACTTCGTCGATAATTTTGGAGAAATGGTCCGTTAACGCGATACGGGTCGGAGATCCTCGATACGTTCGGCCTCGAAGTGTTTGGGGATACGGACGATGATTGACGTGTCACAACTTTCGTACGGTGGTCATGGCTACACTACAACATTATCGTCATATACCATCAACCTATAATTATCGAGTGCATACATCTAACCTACCAACTTAGCATCACATCGTCATCATCGTCGTCACATCACCGACCGACAGCGGACCAAAAACAGCACTATTATCATCATCAAATCAATCGTCATACATCACTACCCACACCATCATTATCGTCGCATCATCATCAGATCCACCACATTTTCACCATCACGCAACCACCACCATTCAATCACAATACATCATCAATTCACCACTGAACCGCCATCATTATATTCATCATTATCATCATCAAAACCAACACTAAATAATGTCATCACCTTCAACCATCATCATAAAATCATAATACTATTGATGTCACCACCATCAAAAACCACAACCACTGCTCAATCTCTACCATCTAATCATCAATTGTTATCATCACAAGTCTCAAGTCATCATCACGATGCACAACATCAAGATAAACTTCAACAACAAATCAACACAAAACCAAAACCACATTAACCCATTACCTACCGAGCATCTGAAAATCCCAGAGTAACACAGGGCACACCGGTTCCCTTAGACCAACGGTTAACATGCCCACCATCATTATCATCACCATCACACAAATGCCGTGCGTCGTCGCATCCTATCATCATCATCACCGAACACCATCACAAACAATATAACATCATTCTTTCACAAGGGCCTACACTGTATCTATCATTTTGTAGATTATCCAATCAATAAGACCCGTGACCTGCCACTTTCTTGTCTCCTCAGCCATGGTTTTCAGTCCGCTAGAAGACTCATGTTGCTTTGACATGTTCTGTTGCTAGAAACCTGTCAAACAAAGAACAGAGCTGATGTACTTCAGGACTGACGGATGACAGCTGTCTGTTAGTCTGAAAATGCAATGTTTGCTGCTCTCTCGTAAAATACTATAAGACATCCATAGAGAGAGAAGACTAAAACTAGAATATGTTCTGAAAGAAAATTCAACTTATTATAATTAGGTCTCAGGAAACAGGCGCATATAATTTGGACTGGCTCACAAAATGGTACAAGAGACTATTAAAATTAATAGCGATGTGACTACATTTTTTGTGTAGCCGTGGGTTAACCTGGGTTAAAAAACTCACTAAGTCAGGCATAAGGACATTCTAAACTGTAACAATCTTTCCATTCCTCAATCTGGTCCCTATCATCTATGCTACATCACATTCATATTGTTGTGTGTAAAAAAAAATAAATAAAAAATAAAAAGCCAATTCATGCCTCAGCAGACAGATTCAGCTGACCTGCGGGTCTCAGGTGGCATTCCCTCTATGACCTTCAAAAATTCAACTGTAGTCCTAATTTCTGATCTTAATACCACACCTCAAACGCACCACCAGTTTCTTACCATGTCAATGACCATTTTCCTGAGTGTTTGTAGCTGTTTTTTGTTGAGAGTTTCAAACAGATTACAGTTCTCCACCTGTAATAGTTTGAAGGCGACGGCTAGAGAGTGGTTCTCTAGCACTGAGGCATCGTTGTACAGTATTGCTAACTCGGCATCTGAAAAATAAAACATAAGACATGATAAAATTAATCCTGCCCTAGTTTGGTAAAAAAGGTGTCATTTCTTATAAATGAGGACTTTAAGTCTGTCATTTACGTCAGCATCAATGCAATATCACAGTATTTTAGCTTAAAGGCATTGTATAACAATGTTTCCAGTTTAAAAAATCTGAGCTACATGATTCCCCATGCTACTTGTCATGTCTCTGATACGGTATAAAAAAAATATATAGAAATAATAATATAGAAAAAATTTCAGTTTGAAACGATCATTAAGTGCTTTAAAAAAGTGAAAATCATTGTGAGACCATTCCAGTTTTCCCCCATAGACTTCTGTGTTGCAGAATTTCCTATCGGCTGAGAATAATTAATGTGCCAATTTGTATCTGCACATATTGTACTAGTAACAGCATAACTGTCAAAACTTTTGTGTTCTAGGGTGTTTATTTGTCCATTCAAACACTGTCAGATATGTCAGATAGCAAAGTTTGACAATTTTTTAAACGGGTCTTCCACAGTCTTATATAGCGTCTTTAAATACCTTTAGATAGAATGATTATTTCCTCTAAAAATTTTGCCTGAAGATACAGCATGCTTAGATGTTTCAAACACATCAATAACTGAGGAAGAATAATTGAGTAATAAGTAAGAATTAAATCAAATTCTGTCGGGGGAACTTACGTGTATTACATAGGAATTGATTGTTGAGACCAGGATGATGTACATCATGGATGGCTGCTGCAAATAGTGCTGCTAGGATCTCAAGATCTGTGAACACATTCTGGAAAATAGATGGGGAAATAATGGGCCAAATTACTCATCACCAAACATATATATACACTCAGGAAAAAAAGAAAGTAAACACCTTTTCAAGTTCACATTTGTAATATATAACTTTAATAAAAATCAATGAATTAAAGGCAATTAAATTCTCTTTCAGCCTGTGAGGGTAATTTGAAGATAAATTATATGCATGAGTGATCACATGCATTTTTATCCCTCAAGGTGCAAAAGTAAAAATTGCAAAAATGGACCATAATCCACTGATATTTAAATTGCACAACACAGTCAATGGAAACAAAAGAACAGACTTAGACAATGGCTTTATCATTGAATAAAAGACAGAATTTGTTAAAATTGCAAGACTGTGTCGTTTTGTCTTTTTACCAACAAAGAGAGAGAGACAGAAGCTTCTCTACAGCCTTCAACTTTACAAAATGTTTGAATGTCTGACATGTAACCACCCTTGTGTCTATACTCTAAATCCAATTGAAACTTCTTAGACTTAGGAGAAGTTTCATGAGCATTGCTCGAAAAATTATGAAGTAATTTGATCTGCAATATTTTGCCCTGTGGTATTACCACAACATGCTGTTACCACCTTAACACAATTTTTGACACATTTGAATAATGTGTCTTGCACATACCAATATGTTTGCCAGTTTTCATAATCATTGCTCAAACACAGAGAAAAAAGTTCTATCTGCAAGATATTGAACAGACACCCGCCTCTCTGACCAAACGTCCGACCACTTGCTCATTCCTATATGCCCCCCTTCATACTGCATTTGGCGGGGGTATAACAATTCATGATAGGATACAACTAAACTCACTTCTAATGCCGGTGCAGACAAGAGATAATGTGTGGAGTGGACGACATCAGCTGCGTGGATCTGGTTGTGGTACATGATGTCTCTGTGAGTAGTGTTCCTCTAATGTCATCATGTACAGCAGGAAAGTCTTCTCTGGAATTTGAAACGTCTTCAGTAAGCCCCGGTCCTAAAATGGCAAGAACAGAGAACAAAACTTGAAGTATGTATAAAGAGTGCAGTAACTTCTATAGCAATGACTTACTTGAACTTATGCACAGGACTGAGTGTCCGCTTGCCTTCCTGTGGCAAATCCTCCTCCAATGTGTCCTACTCTGGCCTGATGTTCTGCCTCTTTTAGGGATAAGCTCTGAGATGCTCCTGATCTGGCTTTCCATCTGAGTGGGGGGGGCGGGGGGGGGTAGGGGGGGGCGTCCGTGGGGTCTTGTAGTTGCGAAAGTCATATCTGTAACCGAGTAAGGGTGTCGGCAGTGAGGCATCCTGGCGGACGATGTCTAAACCAAGTCAGTTGTTGTTTGTGAATATCTTGAGTAATGGTTTGTCCATGTGGAGCTCTTGTCTGATGTTGACATTTTTTACTCTGTCAACTCAGTTTGACTCCAATTTGACTACCAAAGCTAGAAACTTGAGTTTTAGTGGCATTATAGTGACTTGGTGAGACTTTAATTTGAATTATTGTCTCTTACAGACCAAAATTTTTAGCCTTGAACACGAACAAAACGGCAAATTGGTTTTGGAGGCATTTTTCAATTTCTAGATCATTACTGAGCTGCAGATTGACAGACATGCCCTTCATTTGAATAGTTTTAGGGCATGAGTAATGTCTTGCTGTGCTGTGGGAGAGGTGCAAATGAGATTCCCCGCCTTTGAATAGCCCCAATATCATAAACAGAGGGTGCTTTACACAAAGCTTACGAAAATCAATGAAGCATAGCTATGACCTTTCACAAGTCCAGGGCCCTATCTCATAGAACTTGCAATCAATTGCAAATCCAAAAATTGATTGTGAGTCTTAAAATACTGGGTTCTGATTGGTTAAAATCAACTTGAGATCAATTTTTGAGAGTTGCAATCAATTGTAAAGTTTTATGAGACCGGGCCCAGATGAAGGTTTTTCAGCAATTAGCAGCTACAGAAAGACCTGGATGCCAAACATCACTAAAGCTGAGAATGAAACATGACATAATTTTGAAATGCTAGGCCAAAGGGCATGACTAATTCAGTCTCTGTTTTGGTATTCACATCCAGGCTGGTTTGTGCAGGATGTACAATATCAAATACACAAAACCTAAAATAAGCACTAGTGATTCTTCTGAAGTAGAATATTTAGGGTGTCATTTTTAGACATTATTTGAGACTTATACCATGGAGGATAATATTGTTCATATGTTTTTCATCTGGAAGCATTGTTAGCCTGATGCCTCCAAGATTCTGTAATTCCCATAGATACATTAAATTGCATATCCAGTTCCTGTAGCCAGCAGGTTAAGTGATGCTTTTGAAATTTACTGGTGAACAACAGAACTACTTGACTTACCTCAAACAGCCTGTAGGTGACTGCAGTTAACGGTTTGTGAAACGTGTACTCATCTACCTTGAAGACATCAAAACACCATGTATCTAGTAATTGTAATTCCTGGGAAAAACAAACAAAAAGTCGATGCATTCAGTTTTGATCTCTTTCAATTTTGTGGGTCCACTGTCGAGGCAAAATTGGATAGTACCCTCTTCAGTGAAAATGATTGCAGAGATTTTTCCACAGTGCAAAGAAAACAAACACCAGTTCTATAAAAAAATATTTCTGTTGTTTACCTCTAGCAGCTTGTAAACTGTGTTACTGGATCAACCGGTGTTGTAGCTTAGGCCGGACCCAAGGCCAATATTTGGTGGCCTCGGCCTTGGTCTCGGTCCGAGTACCCTGTACAAACCCTATGAAAAATAGTGTTTGGGGGTGGCCTCGGTCTCGGAACCTGTGTTCCCGGATACAACACTGGTATCAATGCACAATGCATGGATTATTTTAAAGACTGTAATTATATGTAGTTCTTAATCGATTAGGTTAAAATATGTACATTTTGTAGTGCCATCGCCACAGTCAATCTTTTTATTATCTCTTGCATTTGGCAGTAATATGCGCTATATAAGCACTGTGGTATTATATTAAACAGAGAGACATTACTTTCAGACAAAAGATTACAGCAAATTGAAATTTTAGGGAACACATCACACTACATGTAAGACTGATAAATGTTCTTGTTTTATTATCAGTTTAATAATTACTAAACATGGGTGGCTGTTGCAGTGAAAACAAAAAA
The DNA here is from genome assembly GCA_001188425.1 of Eucidaris tribuloides. Lineage (NCBI taxonomy): Eukaryota > Metazoa > Echinodermata > Echinoidea > Cidaroida > Cidaridae > Eucidaris > Eucidaris tribuloides. Next base: position 9,897 of record JZLH01S0129427.1, read on the forward strand.
TGCTGCTACATGTATTAAATTACAGTATTTTCAATTTGCATTACACCACAATTCTTATGAATGTGATACTTATTGCTTGTTTCTTTGTGAACACTTTTGAACTATTGAATGTACTTCAAGCAAAAGTGAAACTGAACAAAACTCAATCCACTGCATGTATTCACAAAATGACACTATATTTAACCACACTTATATTATATAAACATATTTGTTTTAAGCCTCACAAGTACTTAAAAAGTACTTTTGTGATAACATCAAACAAATGAAAAACAAAAATACAAATTATCTAGTAGAAAGGGTGGTAATCCCTGAAATGTCTTGTTCACAATGAACGTTTCAGTGATAATATTACAGACTGAGGTGTGGGAAATATGTATAGTTGGTGGTTCAAAGAATTGAGATATCTTTCTTTCCTCTCTTTCCTATTTCTCTCCACTGGTGAAGGAAGGCCTTCTCCTCATCATTCGACCTTGTTGTATCTTGTGCCTGTCTATCATCCATGTCACCCCTTCCCCCCCCCAAAAAAAAATAAATTGATATGTCATCCAACCAAGAATTAATCGGTCTGTCTGTTTATTTGGTTTGTGTTCTTCGAATCCATTCTCTTATTTTATTTTCCATCTAATATCATGACACCTTGCTAGATGGCCTGCCTACTTTCGAGTTTCAATTTCGCTTATGACGTCCTCAGTATTTGTTTCCTTAGTCCTCATCTCGGGCTCCGTCTTTTCTTGTAACTCCCACAATAACCCTCTCCATTGCCCTCCCTGCAATTTTCACCTTGTTTTCTATATTCTTTGTTGTCCAAGTCTCTGTCCCATAGGATAGTATTGATACATCAATTGAATGCAAATTAACCCTTCGTCTTCCAGGGGGGTGTTTCATAGAGCTGTTCGTAAGAAGACTTTACGCACGACTGGTGATATCTTCTTGTGCTACATGTAAATGCATGAGAAACTGATTAGCACCCAAGAAAGTATCACCAGTCGTTCGTAAAGTCGTTCGTAACTTATGAATAGCTTTATGAAACACCCCCAGATTGTGTAATGTCCATAGAGTTAATACACGAGGCATCTGGTTCCCATAGTGAACAGGTTAAAGAGTAAAATTAACCTGTTGCTTACGGGACTGAATGGGTCCTGTATAAAGTCTGTGGGGATTTACAGAATCTTGTAGTCCGTGGTTTTAACTAGTATGTGATACCTTTTCTAAGTCTTCTTCCTTCTCTTTCCTGATAGCCACACCATATTTCTGCGCCCCATCATTCGACACACTGTTGTGATGCCTGACTTTGTGTAGACCCTTAATCTTCGACATTTCATTGGCCTTCAGCAACTTTTTCGTCAGCGGCGACTTGCTCAGCGGTGAGGGAGAGGGCGCCAGTTCCCTAGCTGACATCGGGACGGGAACGTCCATTTCTTGCTGTTTGTCTGTTACAGAGGGGAAAAAAATATTGTCATTAACCATCAGGAAATAAAGTAGTTATATTTGCACAAAGGAATAAACCTTTTCACCCCCATTTAGGGTGAATGGTATGGTCGTTTAAAAGACACTATATAACATTGTGGAAGCCCCATTTAAAAACTTGTCAAACTTTGCTATCTGACATATCTGACAGTGTTTGAATGGACAATTAAACACCCTAGAACACAAAAGTTTAGACAGTTATGCTGTCACTAGTACAATATGTGCAGATAGAAATCAGCACATGAATAAAACCCCAGCTGAGAAAAATTCTGCCACACAGCACTCTGTGTGAGAAAACTGGAATGCTTGCTCAATGATTTTCGCTTTTTAAAACACTTAATAATCGTTTTGAACTGCAATATTTTCAGGGCTTCATTTTTAGACCTTATCAGAGACACTGGTAGCATGAGGAGTCATGAAGCTAAGATTTTTAACTACTGGAAACATTGTTATACAATGCCTTTAATGTTATGTCCATATAATAGAGACACTCATCAATTATCTGATTGAAGGCAGTGTGACAAAAACCTGATAGAGTCCAAAGAATGATATTACTGATATTAATGATACTAATGTCTTGAATGTACACTCGAGTAGTCCAAACAATCAGATTCTTTTCAAGGAAGTTGTTGACTTTATCGTTTGCCTCTATTCTGATATTAACTGCTCATGTTGTACATCAGGGGGCAGTAAATAAAAACATACCAATAACATCAAGTATTAGAGAAAAAACATTGAATTTGATTAATGTCATGTTTTCAACACGAACATTTTTCCTACTTTTATGCTGCTGAAATCATCGTGCGGCTGACGGAAAGTTGTTACCAAATGTTTTAAGCAGAAGGGCGTTAACAGTAAATTGCTCCTAAATTGACAACCACTGGCTTATTTCACATGAAATTAAAGTATTGTAATCTTTGAGGTCCTTCTATTAGTGCAGAAATATGAAATAACTTTTTGTTTTCCAAGTTAGAGGCAATTTACTGTTAGCGACCTTCTGCTTAGAGTATTTGCTACCTTCTGCCAGCTGCACGACGAAATGGACATGTAAGTCCTGCTAAGGCTCTGTGGTATATACTACTATACATGAATAGAGGCATAAAAAAAAAATTAATGTCAGAAGCGAAAGTGAAAAACAAGGCCACAAGCCCCATGAGAATATCTGATAGTTTTTATTAATTCTTGAGCAGCCCAGAGATAGACAAGGCCATGTGCATGACCTTGACATGTTTATCATGCCCAACATTTCACTCACAAAACTTGGTAAATTTCCTGAAACTCGAATCAATCGAAACAGAAACTTATGCTCATTAGTGAACAAATTGCAAATAATGTATTATTTTCGTGAAGTATCTAAGTGCTGTAAACTTGACAAATTACAAACCAATGAGCAGAAGTTTCAGTTTAGACTGAGTTGAAGTTTCAAGAAATTGTCCCAAAAAAAACTATTGCGAGTGCAATTGAACAAGGAAAAGCCAACATTATCACATGATCCCATAAATTTAAGATACATACTATTACAAAACAGCTTTTTTATGATTGGCTTACTCTATTAGACCTCTCTCTTCATTTTTCCAAAAATATTTACATACCCCAAAGAAGAAGACAAACCAACTTGTAATTCCGAGATTGAAAGTTACCCATTGCGTAGTAATGTCCTGTGACCGTCTCCCAAGACTTTCTGAGACAACTAAAAATCTTTAGGGCAACAAGACTACAAGAGTGTAAACCACAAGTAACTCAATCCATACAGACTAGGGGTAATGATGACGACACAAACTAATGCTAGTTACTGAAAACCCACCCTCCCAACAAAGTTAACAGGATCTTAAATCCAGAAAAAAAATACCAGATAGACATCATTCATACATCTGATCTTCACAATACTACAGGTTCAACCTCACAGGGTTCATATTTCGTTTGTGTTTGGACGCAGATTTCAAAAGAAACACACCAATTTCGGTTCATCGGGAAAATGTTAAGGCCCTCCACCTCTGTGGGGGGCCAAAATCATGTGGAATAGCTGTTGTCGTATTATAAATCAAAGACGTGTTAACAAGTTTACAATAATCATAAATATTGGATATCATTCAGGTGAAAGTTGTCTTTGGCAGCATTTCAAGATTGTAACATAAGCGTCACAAGACTTGGCGAATGATGACGTTTGCTTTGGAACCCCTCTACAGCAGTATAGGCATATTAAACGATGTCAAAAAAGGGGGTAGGGGTGGGGGTGGGGACGAAAATGTTCGCATTAATTTCTCATCCTTACCCAAATATTGATCAGTGTCACTTTATGCTAATCAGCAGAATAATCTTCACAAATTCCCAAAGAGGATAAACAAAATATAGGTCAAATCTGGTATTTGATATTTTACATCTCTTATGGTAGCTGTAATTCCATACCCCCCACCCCCCCCCTAAAAAAAAAAATGTGTTGGGAGTTGGGACTACATCTTTAGTAGATTAACCTTGTCCATGGAATGTACTAGTAATAATTATGCATTTGTTTACCTATGGTTTTGTGTAATTGTGTACATTTATTTAAGGGCCTACTTTATTCATTGCTTCATTAATGTATGTATGACTATATGCATATGTATTCATTTATTCTTTCATTCATTTGCTTGTTTATTTATTTATACAGGTATTAACTTCACCCCTGTTTATTGCAATGGTTCATTCTGAAAGTCCACTACAAGATTACACCATGGAAGATGCCACTTTACTTCTAGGGGTCAACCCTCTGCTTCTGACTGCCGCACCGCACTAATAGATTCTAATACATGGGGTTGTCTCTTTGCATCTCGGTATATGTGGGACTCGTGAATTCTGAATCACTTCTGAGATATTGCCCCATTACTGGGTGGCCTCCCCGTAAGTTCCTGAGCTGGCATTGTGCCAGCTACTTGTAGCTTGGCATAGTTTTTCCGATTCCCAGTTGAAAACATGACTTGGCACCGTTTATGTCTCCCTGACCTTCTGATCTGATGATCGATTCCTTTTATAGCAGCGTCAGCCTGCTGGAAGAATACAAATGTCATGTTTGAATAGTGTAAATCATGCGCAGAAAAGCCCCCTATGGAAAGGGGGCAATGCCATGGCATTTAGAATTGCCCATGCTTACCAAGAAATGTATTGTAGAGGTATTCGGATATTTGGTTCCCTGATTTGCTGGTTTCGGAGAAAGCCGACAGCTCCCTGTTCAACATCCGCTTGAACTGTGGAAGAGAGAAAGATGGGGAGGGTTTTGATGATGGAAACCAGTTTTTTTTTACACAGAAAATCCAACAAATTATGACATAATGAACTTTATATTTTGGACAAAGGGTAACCAGAAGGAGGATCTCATCCAGTAGATGTGATTTTTTTTCCTGTTTAAAAAAAATCATTCCAACAAGTATACCACAATTTTCTGTTTTACAATTTAAATTGATATAATTAAAAAAAAAGTTAACACAAACATTGCCACCATAAGTGGCATAAGTGGAACGTACGTAATGGCCGAGTCCGAGTAAGACGTGCTTCACCTCTCCGCTAGCTAATTGATTTAATTTGATCAACTTCTTGAACTTATTTTCATCATTATTTGTATTACTTCGTGGCTACAGTCATCATGAACACTAGGAGAAGTAATTTGACTAAAAAATCAGAGTCAAGAGACAGGATTTTGAGGCCAATTTCTGAATCACATGCTACAGCCGGGGCTACAGCTACAACAGGCACTACACCGTCTACACATGGTGACACGTCTAGTGCACGAGGCAAACGTGCTGCCACACCCTCTAAAACACCTAACCTGCCCGAGACCGAGTCTCGCCAGCCCGCAGCCGACCAGCCTGTAATTAGTGCAGTGCCCGCAGTCAATCAGACCGTAACCAGCCAGCCCGTGGCTGGTCAGCCAGCAGCCGACTTGCCCGGAGCTGGCCCGCCTGGATCTGGAGACGGCCAACCCGATACTATGGCTGGCGTTCTTGAACAGACCGTCGCACGCGGCGCGCCAGTATCCTCGTTCAAGATGTTTTATCGTATACGAGACAAGATGGCGAGCATCATGCAAGCGAAGCGAGTACAGCCTTAGAAAAGAAGATTTGCTACATCGTTGATGATTTATGGGCGAATAGCCGATCTCCTAGGAAAAGCGGCACGTGGGTCGAAGAAGAAGTGCAGCGTTATGGGACAAGGAAGGAGTAAAATGGGGGTTTTTGCTGCTGTATCAGTGGCGTGGCCGGCAGAATGGAATACCATATGATATTTGTAGCAGAGGGCGCATTAAAAGAATAGGAGAGTCTGGACATGTGATCCAGATCTTTGCTAATCGGTTGTAAAGGTAATCATTGAAATTCATACTGGCGAAAGTTGATTACTAGGCTAGTTCTAACTAAAACTATTTGAATTGTTCATATTTCTAGCCTTGATATAAAGTAAACCGTAATAATTCTTATTGTATGTAATCACCATAGAAATGAATTTCTCTTCACGCTGTCGAGATAATGAACATATTAGTGCATTTGGTTGTAAATTCTAATAGCTGTATATGCAATGTGAGAAGCTTTGTATTTTCTTTTCTTATATTTTCTTATATTACATAGTAATGTGAATAAAATTTAATAGCTGGATACTATGGCAATACATTTTAGATAAATAATTTGGCTATACCATGCCATCGCATTGACAATATTGAAAGTAGGGCATCATACTGGAACAATTATTGTCTTGAATTTGGCCAGTTGCTACAACTTTGCCACGCACCTCTTAAATGTTCAGGCGGTGACATAATATACATTATTGTACAATGGGGCTGATTAAAGAGCGTTTATAGACTAGGCTATGGAACGTTGCAAAAGTGTAGTGTTGCATGAAGAACAATATTGCTCACTTTTTGAAGAAAAACAAGCAAAT
>JZLH01S0129430.1:0-24142 GCA_001188425.1 Eucidaris tribuloides
AAATCAAATCATCTTCAACGGGTTAAGAACTTTCAAAAGGTGAAAATAAATTCCCATGCTCTGCTATGTAATTTGTTATGAAATTTTTGTTCCCAGGACATGAATTTATATGCCAATATTTATCTGTACATATTTTGCTAGTGACAGCATAGCTGTCTAAAGTTTGTGTTTTAAGGATTTTATTTGTCCATTCAAACACTACGATGTTTGCTCCAAAGTGGTTGTTCCTGTGACAATAGCTCAAAGACAAAGAGTTAGGGTTAGTGTATGAAATCGTCAGAGCAGTTGTCTTTGGAGCAATGTCATGGAACCCTGTCATGTATGTCAGATGTCAAAATTTGACAGTTTTCTAAATGGGGCTTCCACAATGTAAACCAATGCCTTTAGATTGCATTATTTTTCTATTGATATACATTTTATGCATTGATTCTTACCATATTTTCTCACCATCTCCAAACTTACCATTCTTTTTCACCTTTTGACCCTTTTCCAGTTTGAAGTGCGACACCCCTGTCACCAAGGGGCTCTTGTGCATTTTCTAGATCCCTGTGGATTCCTACAAAATGTTAACTAATGCCTTTAAATTGGGTTATTTGTATGGATGAGTAGATTGTCACTGTCAAAACTTACCCCCCTCTTGCCTTTTTGCCCCTTTTCCAGTTTGAAATACAACACCCCTGTTGCCAAGGAGCTCCAACGCCTCCTCAAGATCCCTGTGGACTCTTACAACAACATCCTGACCCTGCTGAAGCTCAAGCACTTTGGACCGGTCAACGACTACCTGGACTACGAGGGGAGGAAGACCATCAGCGCCTACATCATCAACAACGCCATCGACAACAACCTGCCCATCCCCACCCAGGAGCAGGTAGACCAGATCCTGACGCTGGTCGCCCCGCTGGTCCAGGACCAACCGGACCAACCAGAAGAGGTAAGGAGAACTGTTTCGCTCTTTTAAAGGCATTGTTAAACAGTGTTTCCAGGTTTAAAAATGTGAACTACTTGATCTTCCTTGCTACTAGTGTCTCTGATAAGGTCCTAAATTCAAGCCTTGACAAAATTGCAGTTCATTGCAATTATGAAATGCTTTTAAAAAGGGAAAATTAATGAGTGTCAATTCCAATTTCCCCCGTAGACTGATATTTTATCGAATTGTTGTCCACAGGACATTAATTCATTTTTAATCTGCCTTGCTGCTCTCCACCCAGGTGTATAAATGGGTACCCTGGTCGGGGCATTTATAGCTTCAAGCGCGTAACAGCTGCGTAGCTTAAATGTACCTGTCATGACCATGGGGGTAATAATAAACAGCGCATAGGGACGTGCGATAAGCTACATGTTATGCGCTATACAAGAACGGAATATTATTATTATTGTTATTATTCATGTACCAATATTTATCTGTACATGTTTTGTTAGTGAAAGCGTACTTGTCTAAACTTTTGTCTTGTTGGGTTTTTTGTTTGTCCACTCAAACACTTTCATATAGGTCAGACATAAAAGTCTGCCAGTTGATTAAATGGGGCTTCTACAGTGTTAGATAGTGTCTTTAAGCAGTGCTGTATTGAAAAGTTGACTGACCACTAGCCAACTGAGAAAATCCAACACAGTTTTAAATTTGTCAAACCTGTATAGAAAGACCACTCAAGGGAAACAACAAAAGTGACTGTATAAGCTAATCATTTAGAGTATGTTTGCTGCAGAAATATGATCCCTTTATTATAAATATCTGTGACTCTCTTTTGACTTCTTCCACATTATCTAATTTGTTATGTGTGTAAACCTGTTTAATTATACCTGTGTAAAGCTTGCAATTTATCCTTTGTATATACATCAATTGTTTTTAATCTGGAAATAAAGTTGAATTTGAATTTGTTGAATTTACACGGAAATGTTGCTGTGATGACTGCTAACCAACCATGAAGATCCAAAAACTTGTGGGTTTCTGCTAGTTATTTAACCCTGTGGGGACAACAGGCTTGTACAGAAGCCCAGTAAATCACACACTCAGGAACAAATTTCTTCCACAGAAGCCCAGAAAATATGATCACCTTTTCACACAAACTAAAGGTTATATTGCCTCAACGCTTCTGTCCCATGAAATACATATTTTTGACCAATAAAGATGAAGAAAAATCATCTTTAGGTGTGTTATGTACTGGGGCTTCTGTACAAGCCCATCGTCCCCAAAGGGTTAAACAAGTTTTTTTTTCCTGCAGAAACATGATCACTTTATTCTAAGTATATGCAAGAAAAAGTTGCTATGATGACAGCTTTCAAGGAATTCCATTATTCTCTCAATATTTGACCAGTAAGCAATGATTGTGAAACAAATACAAAAATCAAGAAAAAAAGATCAGACTTGGAAAGAAGGACCCACAATTTTTCTGCAAACAGTCATACATGTAGAAGAGTTAACACCTTGGAAGAACGGTTCCGACATGAATGTCAAGGATGGACAACATCAAAGCAGATTAATTGATTGATTGATTGATTGATTGATTGATTGATTGATTGATTGATTGATTGATTGATTGATTGATTGATTGATTGATTACTTCCTTGATTGATTGATTGATTGATTGATTAGTTACTTCATTGATTGATTGATTAGTTACTTGATTGATTGATTGAGTGAGTGAGTGAGTGAGTGAGTGAGTGAGTGAGTGAGTGAGTGAGTGTTTGATTGATTGAGATGGCTACTGAAATCTATATGTACATGTAAATGTATATTATCCCCACTGTAATGTGAGTATTCTGACCAAGTAATGCCACAGCATAGGCTTTATGTTAACCCATTCATTATCATACTGTGGATATCACATGTATGCAAAGTCTGTGAAGTTTTGTTGCAATGATGCAGTGTGGGTTAAATGCATGAAGCCATGACACAGCCTCTTCGATGTATGCTAATACAAGTGCGAGACAAGTACAGTATCTGTTCAACCATTGACATACAGTCCCAAGGAGAAGAGGAGGGTTGTTTGATCATCTGATCAATGATGGAAATCTGGTATTGCATTCTCTAGGGCCTAAAAAAAAAATTGTTGTATTGGCGTAACCCTCCCGACCCTACGGTTTTTTCCTTTCTTTGTATTGCTATCGATAGTATCAAAATCGCATATTGTGCTGACTTTGCGATCGAATTGCTAACCCTGAAGTACATTGTGGACAGAACAGTGATTTTCCCACCGTATGCACGCATACAACGCACTTTGTGCGCTTCTATACAGAGCCTCGCTAGCTATAGCCTCTAGCCGCACTAACTACATGTAGCTAGCGATGATCGAGCTGTTTACCTCAACATGGCGTCTTACGCAGTAAAGGTATAAACGGGCACACTTGGGCCAAAAATTATTTTCTGTGTCCTTCTCAGCTTTGGCTTTAATGATGTCATTGATGAACTATTACAAGAAATAGCGGCTTCCGAATTGGCCGATTGTAGGCTTATAGTTCATAAAGTGAAAGCATTGAGCGCTGATAGTGGCCCTTAAAAAAAAACACACACACAAAAAAAAACACCGCCCTACCTACCCTATTTTTCAGTGAGCCGTTACTCCAATACAACAATTTTTTTTTAGGCCTAAACTTCGTCTGGTTGTATTAATCTCTTTATCAAGAAGAGAATATGTTCTCATTTGGTAACTTTATGCAGCATGATGGAACAATGAACTGAGTAAACTAACATGAAATTACCATGTTTTGCATAATTTTTAGGTGATTTGAGATATTTTGAGGTAATTTACCATTCTGCCCAATTTGTCTTGTTGCATTGCTATTGCACACCACTAGTGACTCGTTTTATTTTAAAAAAAGTGCAATTAAATGAGAAATCCTTAAATCCAAAGTGGCATGAGTCAGACTTACCAAAGGTGTGTCTGACTTGTGACTTGTGGTCCATATTATGGATAATATATGAATAATATGTGATGATATGTCAATACATAATCAACTTTTATGAACCACGTTTGCAAAGTGCTACCATTTCCTTTTGTCTTGATATTATGTAACCAAATAACAATCTCTTTGAAAAGACACCTGCTTAGTATATTTAAAGGTATTGGCTAACATTTACCACAGTTAAAAAAATCTGAACCACATGATTCCCCATGCTACCAGTGTCTTTGATGAGGTCTGAAAATGAAGCCCTGAAAAAATTGCATTTCAAAATGATTATTTAGTGCTTTATAAAAGTGAAAATCGTGAGTTGACCAGATTCACTTGCCCATTTCCTCCCATAGACTTAATACTGTGTGTACACGTAGGCTATTAAAACTCGCCCCAAGTTTTAATTGTTTATTCATGTATAACTTGCCATTGGCAGTGTAACTTTCCAAACTTTTGTATTCTAGGGTGTTTATTTGTCCATTTGAACACTACTATGTAGTTCAGATATCAAAGTTTGACAATTTTTTAAATTGAAGCTCCACAATGTTAGCCTATCACTTTAAGATGCACATGTGTAATCAAGAAGTGGTGGTTGTCATATGATCAAAAAAGTGTACTCCGTTGACAGTCCATGTGTAGTAAGGTCCATGGATAAATCAGTTTAGATATCTTACCAATTTTTAACCCTATATCAAATTGATACCCCCCCCCCCGACCAATTTCACGGCCAATCTGCCATGCAAAATTTTTTGACCGCATCACGTGCTGACTTTTTACTTGGAAGTCTTTTGAGACCATTTTCGTAAAAATCGGACATCCCATTAGGATGCTGCGCAAATTTTTAGCTTACACCTGAGCCAAAGGCTCAAGTGAGCTATTGCGATCGCTTTTCATGCGTCGTGCCTAGACTTTTTCACATTTTCATCTTCTTCTTTAAAAGGCATGATTGGATTTAGCCCAAACTTGGCAGGAATGATCCCTAGGGGTTGGGGATTCAAGGGTCCTCAAATAGTACACCTGGTCCCCCTAGGGACCTAGGGGCAGGGCCCTAAAGGGCCAAAAGTAGGTAGTTTTCAAACATCTTCTTCTGTAGATCCAGAAATAATATAGCTAAGACACTGTGTGTGTAGATATCTCTACATGTGATGAATCATTGTTCCTCTTGACAATGCTGAGGGTGGCCCCGTTTGGCCCCTGAGGTGGGCAACATGGGCCTTATGGGAATAATTCACATTTACATCATTTTCTTTAAAGCATATAAGTGGATTTAGACCAAACTTAGTGGGGATGATCCTTAGGGGAAGGGGATAGAGGGTTCCTGAAATACACCTGGTCCCCACTGGGGAGGGGGCAGGGCCCAGAAGGGCCATACTAGGTAACTTTCTAACCACAAGCCTGTTTGTAACCAAACTTGGATGGTAGATGCATAACAGGGACCTCAATGTTATTTGGGGGTCAAAGGTCACATATGTAGGTCAAAGGTCAAATGAGATGAAATCATAGAATATAACTGCAATTTTCTGTTGGGGTTGGTATCGGCCCATTTGTGACTAGCTTGGATGGTAGATGCCCTACATGTTAAGGGATCTCAATGTTAAATTGGGGTCAAAGGTCACTTAAGTAGGTCAAATGTTAATATAAAAGGGTGCGACACATTCTGGCTAGATTGCCTTTCTTTTATAAAAATTGATGTTAGAATTTAACTTGACTTAGCAAAATCAGCTATTATAAGGCAATGGGATATCAGGCTCCAAGGGCCAAAACTATGTGTAATTGATGTTTTCACTATGGGCGCTACAGAGATTTTTGAGAGACCTCAGGTGAGCGTCGTGCCCCCTGGGGCTCTTGTTATACATGCATGTCAGCCCCCAAATTGCTAAAAAAAAATGATTTTGTGTACAAAATCAGTGCAAATTGTTTTTTTTTCTTGTAACTCATATAAAGTCTAAATATGCATAATTTCACTTTCAATGGCTGCAATTATTTTATTTTAGCATAATTATGCTTCAAAAAGTATCAAGAGACAAATTTTGCAAAAGGTTTTTTAATTGAGTTATAGGTGAAAACACAATGTTATGCACTTGTTTGCATAATTAATCACTCAAAAAATAAAACTATTTTTTTGAAAATCTAACTATATAGTCTCGTATTTTACATCCGGCTCTATGCGCTGCAAATTTTTAGGACGGTCACACGATCTGCGGCCGAGATCTGAAGGGGGAGGGGGGTCCCCCAGTTTAAACCTGGTCTGAAATAGCCCAATTAAAATAGGGTGAAAGTGTTGTTGTTGGTTTGGTTTTTTTTGAGGGGGGTCATAAATGAGTGTGGAAATATTTGTTTGTGTTCTAAATTGTCATGTTGAGTTGGTGACATATATTTGTCTTGTTTCTATCTGTAGATGTTGGATAATCACTGGTTCTATTTCGAACACAGACTTAATTTGTGAAGTAAATGCAATTTGCATGTGATACACGTGATGTAATATAGTTATAGCATAAAGTATTATTATTATAATTACACCTGTAATTTGTTCAGTTTTCATACATTATTATGAGTAATTATCAGGTCTATATAATTTAGAAATCTAAAAAGTATACAAAGATCAATGAATAGAGTAGAATAGAATAAAATACAATCAAATACTTTTTAAATGTTTACAAACAACACATGGTACAAGAAATTCCACTGTGTTCCATTTGCACCACGCTCCTGTTGATGCAACAAACACATTGTTGTGTTTCTGGTAAAAGCATAGGAGTGGCACCCCCTGCTCTGACTTCCAAAGGGCTCTCACCTTGAGGCAGACTGGTAACCCATTCTCACAATAAGACAAATTCCGGTCTCCTTGCTTCAGTTCAGTAATGTGGGGAACACCTGTTGTTTTCCATCATGACATCCAATCCCCCAGAGTGCCATCTAGTCTGGGCCAGGGTGAACCCTCACCCACAAGACTTACCAAGACTGTCACCTTTACACACAGTAACCTGGTGCCCTTCTAGTCTAGCTCTCATACTCTAAATACAGATTTCTGAATGTGATACTGAATTGTCGAGGTTAAATTTTTCGCTACTTCTGTTTTGATGCATAAGATAATGAACAATTAAGCTGTGTAGCACCCGCTTCTCTGTTGACCTTTTTCCTGCTAATATGTTATTCTGATACAGTTGGTTAAACTTCACCTCTATGTGAAAGATCTTGTATGGGGCTGGCTTAGCATTAGACTACATTATTTCTTAGAAAAAATGAATGGGATCATTTTTTGTGATTGTGATGTTGATGCACATTTTCAATAGAAAGTTCATGTACTTCATGATTGAGGGTCCCAAATGTGTTTGTTTTTGTTTTATGTTTGTTTGCATTTTTTTTTTAGATTGCATGGGTACTTAAATATCCAATTTAAGTGAAGATGACGAAAAGCAGTTTTTGCCCGCCTGAAAAAAATTTTACTTGCCAAATTAACAACAAGGGGGGGGGGCAATTTTTGAAACACAGTCAAATCCCAGTCATTTTTGGTGTAATATCCCAAACTGACTTGGCAAAATTTCAGGAAGCCCTTCTATCATCTCTCCATCCTCTGGTACTTCCAATGTAAACCCCAGCGGGAGTCTGGGAAGAATAATGAATATAGTCCAAGTACATTGTATACCAAGGTTCAACTTCATTCCAATTTTTACCTCTCATAAACTGATGATGTTAATAAAAAAAATTAAAAAATAATGTTGCAAAAAAGTTTAAAGATTGTGTTTGGGATTTGCAAGTCCATTACTTCCCTTCATTATCAATACCATAACCAAACAGTAGTTAAGTACTTACAAATGGTGTGTTGAAAGTTTGAGATCCATATATCATGAATTTGTTGTATTATGAGAAAAAGTAATAACGATATGTTACCAGAATATTGTTCTTTCCGCGAGTTTAAATTTTGTTCAAATTGCGAATTGTGGTTATGTGTACGTTCGCATGACCAGCGGAGCACACTGATTGGTTAAACAGCTAAACTCTGCGCAACCTTCGGCTAACGGCTCATCGGACAATTTTGGAACGGCCCGTGCACATTAACATCACTGTTAATTTTGAAGTTTAAATGTCCAGATTTTTTACCAAAACTATGTATTCTACCCAAAGGTTCTTTGACAGGTGTTTATATATACTAATCTTCACATTGTGAATGATTTGAGCTGATTTCATTCATTTTGCCGTTTTCTGACGTGCAAATCCCATACTCTGTCTTTAAATGAAAACAAAATTTCCCAATTGTTATATTTGCATAGTGTGAAAACTCATAAATGGTTGGTAGTCATTCTCAATCAGTGGCTATCCCAGGTAAAAAGAAAAAAAAGAAATGCTATATGAAATATGAAATCTGAACTTTGTATTATTTCCTGTTTTCATTTTAAAAGCCCATTACGAAGAACTTGCTGCTGATGGTACTTCCTCTAGGCTACAGTAGTTTCTCAGTCATGTCCTAAAGACATTATGTACACAACATTATGTTTGGCTAGTTATGCCTGCCTGTACCTGATTGGTAATCTCCCAGTATGTAATGCTGTAGAACATGCTTTAGAGCAAAAGGAAATCAGACATGTACAAAATAACATGAGACTGAGAGTAAAATGATTCTGGTATCTTGTTTCGAATCTGAGAAATTTGAGATAGAAACTGGGTTTCCTTTTTTTTGGGGGGGGGAAATAAAACTTTACCAAATAAATACTGATACATGTACTAGTATTCTTGAAGTCAATCTTATCTTTATTATAAAGCAGTGATAGTATATTGATGCCCTGTACAGTATCAATAATAACTGATTTGTGACCAGATCTAGCAAAATCGGGCAAGTGGTGGCAGATATCAAAATTCAGATTAATGCAGTATTGTAGAACTCTTTATGAGCCACATTTTGATACATAATTCACTGATATTCCTCCAGTCAACCTTATCTGAACATGATTTGGTACAAATCAGTATGGTATATTGATATGCTATACATGTAAAATTGCTGATTTATACTACCTGTTATCAAGTTGCTCACACACTTTTTCTATTATGTTTCTTATCTTTACAGTACATATGTAAATCTGTCATTGTTTGCACAGTGTTCCCATTCAGTTGGATGTCTTGTTGTAATGCCTCCCCAGATATTCAATTTTCACTGGGAGTTGGATATCATTGTAATTCAACCATATCCCAGCAGGAATTACAATGAGCTTTGACACAGCGGAATTTTTAGGAGTCCCGTGGCCTTGCCAAATTTGAGCAATGAGGCATCAAGCTAAGCTGCATTGCAATGTAAATGTGATGTTATGTCTGTAGCCTGTATGTATATGTTGTGAGGGAAGTGATTTGATATTGCACTGTCAAATAAGGGTTTTTAAGGGGAAACAGAACATTGTTAGTTTTAAGGGGACAAATCACCTGATAATTGAAGAGATAAATGATAAATACTGACGACAATTACAGGTGTATTTCATTTTAATCAATGCCTGTCTGATGTAAACTTGTAGGATCTATAGAAAGTGTTTACTATTTGCTTGTATAAATAATGTTATTGCTACAGTTCAGGAGGGAGCACATGTTTACATTTCTATTTCTTTCAAATTTTGAAAATACTTTTAATTGAGAAGTGATAAATGAAATGGTTGAAATGCACAAGTACTATACAGTTTATATTGCAAAATGTTAATACTGATTAGTAATAATAATTTTAATAATAATGATAATTTATTGTTATTATTATCATCATCATCTTCATAGTCATCACCAGAAAGTTCAATTGGAGGTATATTTAACATAAAAGATTATTCAAGAATGAAAAGTGACCTTACTATGAAGTAGCAAAAGATTATTTGAATTTCAGGTTCACAGCAAATTCATTTGCTCACAGCAAAAAATCAGGCAAACATATCCATGAAAGTTGTGAAAAGAATCAGACAAATAAGAATAATATGAATTGTAGAAAATAATTCCAAGGATCATTACAAAAATGGCAATGCTCTGATGTTCAAGTTGAACAACCTAATTTGTTTTGTACACAAAGTATCACTAAATGCTCATTTCTTGAATGTCTTTACCTGGATATGCTGTATTTCACAAGGGAAATCATGTAAAAATGTGTTGTTCTGAACACATGTGGAGTACAAATAGATAAAGAAAATACTTCTTCAGAAGAAATTGTAGTACTTTGTTTAAAAAATGATAATTATCATAAGAATTTTCAAAAACTTAAAAGCCTTATGGATATGGATATTTGCCTAAATTTTCTCAGAATTTCACTGACATTTTTCTTTAATTCTTCTGCTAACTATTCAAAGCAACTTGCTATTAGCATGGAATTGCCCTTTAAAGGAAGAAATGTGGGCATGGGGTGAAGGTCAGGAGAAAAAGTTATCCACCCTAGGCCACCTGTTCCTGAATTTCCACATCCTTGATTTCATAATCCAGGGTGACCCAGAAGAAATGGAATGATTTAATACCAAAAGAAAAGCTATTCTTATCTGATAGAGTATTCGTTTGTGAGTGGAATAACATCAAGATCATCTATTTTGGTTGGGTACTTTGTTACTTTCATTTTGAGGCCATTATTGTGAACCAATGTAAATTTGGTATGCACACACCAGTTTATGTGTAATTTCTTTGGGACACCATCAATCAGACACATCATTACCACTTCACCGCTAGAAAAGTTAAAATCCACTGATGTACAGATTTGGCTCTAAGATTGAAAACTGCTGAACGAAAATTAACTACGTACATGTTGTTTTGCTCAGAAACGAATAAGCTATCAGATGAACAGGAATAACTAGCAATTTCCCTCAGAGGGAAAATGATAATGAAGGAAAAAAATCCCCAAATTAGTGTTACCATTTTTTCTGGGCCACCCCATATTACAAGTAGACTTGTGTGAGGGATCTCCTCTACCTACTGACCTTTGTACAGCTAGACTATTGGCAACCACACATTCTATATTGGCCTACCCACAATAAAAAGGCATTTCTGGAAAACCTGGTACCACAAAAATTTGATCATTCATTGAATTTCCAGATAACTCAGATGAAGAAGTGCCTTCAATAGTATGTTAACATATACTGTTATAATTTCACCCTGTTAATATTGTACGTGGAAATTGTATTAATGATGATGGAGAAATTTAGTCCTGTCACTATAATTGTTATGTCATGGAGGTAGACATTTCCACTTCCCTGTATGGTTATACTGGGAAATTTGTACAGGCAAATGTGTTTTTTTACCCTGTAATTCAAAGGAAATCTGCACTCAATTCATTTATTTCAAGTTTTGTAGAGGAGGTTTTTTAAAAAAAAAAAAAACTAAAACACTTTTTTAATGTAACTTTTAGGATGAGTTTACATTTTATGGTCTATTTTGTTGTTCTTGAATTCCTTTGCCTGCTGCAACAACCTCATACACAGCAGGCCATTAGCTGCAGTTGTGAATAAGAATCATAAGGAACAAAATGTCATACAATTTTGTGGATCCATACATCTTTTCATCAGATCCTTCATTAAACAAAATATTTTTATTATTATGCAAACATGAGAAAACAACATCCCACTGCCTACTGAAAATATTGCCTTTTAACAATTTCGTGAGATACCGGCCGGGCCAGAGCATTGCCCTTTCAGCACGTTGCGCGCAAACGGCACCGCACCGAACTTCGCCGCTTTCTAGTTCCGGGCATAGCATTTTGATGGTTGTTTTCTGAATTAAGCCGTAGCTCCAGTTCCGGAGGACCCCCAATTTTTCGCTCATGCCCGTTCCAGGAGCCCTCCGATTTTCGACTTCGGGCGGCACACAGGCTATCACATTGTAAAGTCGAGTGCCCCCCCCCCCCCCCCCCCCCCCCGGGCCATTGAAACAAACAGGTCTACATTTGTACAGTACAGAAAGTGTACTATGTTATCCCAACCAGTAATTAAAAATGTGCTGAAATGTCACACATAACTAAAAATTAATATAACTTTTAGGGGGTGGTAGGGAAAAGCTATCAATCAATACAGCATTGTATGGATTTTATATTTTCTTTTCCTTTTTCTTTTTTTTTCCAAAGGAGGACCCAGAAGATTTTGCCGAGGAGCAAGGGCTGATGGGAAGGTTTATAAATCTTTTGCAAGCCGAGGATGCAGACCAACAGTATTTGGTGAGTTCCTTCAAGTCTACAGTTTCCCACTGATATCTTTCACACTTCCACACACTGCTTTTAATTCTCTTTTTTGTTGCATTCATCTATTTCACATTTAAAATGTGCACTCTGAATTGTTGCAAATGGGACACTATCTAATTATATTAACTTATGAGAAGTAACACAGATATTTTTATTTCCATCCTTTCTCTTTTTTTTGGGGGGGGGGAGAGGGGGCAGAAGGGAGGGGGGTTCTATTGTGGTGGTTCTGAGAACGGTAGTCATGCCAAGTGATATAAACAATGAAACATAACCAGCTCTACAAACCATCCAACAGTTATAGTAGTGCTGAAATGTTGTTCCGAAAGTCATATAACATTGACCTTACAGTTGTAAAGCATTTTTAAGCGGCCCTAAATTTTTCTTTGGTCAAAGCTTAACAATGTGTTGTCAGATAGTAGATAGGCCTACTGTTTAAGAAAAAAAGTATGATTTATGACAAAATAAGGGTCATGATGACCTTTGAACTGAAGTTGTAATTGATACCCTGTGTCTTGAGCTTTGTTTTAATTTGGTACCCTTACTCTCGGTCGACATAATTTATGTGCTTCTCACACAAAAAAAGACTACCATCTTCTGAAACCCAGTTACTTTATAGGTATTGCGTTTATCAGTGTTTATTGAAGTTCAAGTGTGCTTGTCAGTCAGGAATAGTGTTTGTATACATCATGTACATGGACGGACATAACATTGCAGGAGGTGCATAAAGTAATTCTTACTAGACTATTTTAAAGTGAATCTATTTTGTGACAGCTCTTTTGGTTCATAAAACTTAGCTTTACATGGAGATTGATCAGAAGGATCTAATCTATTGGGTGATATATATATATTTATTGATTGATTCATTGATTCATTGATTCATTGATTGATTCATTCATTCATTCATTCATTCATTCATTCATGTACTTTATTATCTATTTTATGTTTATGTGTCATTACCTTTCCTTCAATTACTGGCTTTAATATGCTGCCAGTAGAGGATCACAGTTTATAATTACAAATTCTTCTTTACAAGCCTACTTCATCTAAGATTCTGAATAAGCCTAAACTTGTCAATAAACTGATGTTGGCGACTAACTAGTATTAGTAAAACATTTATGGGGGCAGGTACATTTGAATTATTTTAATGTTTCATAATATGTTTTTATTCTGTTTCTTCTTCATCCTCCTCCTCCTCCTTCTCCTCCTCCTCCTCCTCCTCCTTCTCCTCCACCTCCTCCCCTCCCCTTCCTCCTCCCCCTCCCCTTCCTCCTCCCCTCCTCCTCCTCTTCCTCTTTCTCCTCCTACTCTTTCTCTTCTTCTTCTCTTCCTTCCTTCCTTCTCCTCCTCCTCTTCCTCTTTCTCCTCCTACTCTTTCTCTTCTTCTTCTCTTCCTTCCTTCTCCTATCCCTCCTCCTCCTCCTCCTCCTCCTCCTCTAACTCCTCTTCCCTTCTTCCTCTTCTTCCTCCTCCTTGTCTTTGTTTTCCATTTCTTCTTCTTCATAGATTTTGAATTCAGCCAGGAAGCATTTTGGGAATGGAGGCAACAAGAGGATAAAGTACACACTGCCGCCATTAGCGTTCTCTGCATTCCGTCTTGCATTCACATACAAGGAACTGGCAGAAGAGGTAAGTGACCATGAAATGGAACGTTTCAGGCTTTCTGTTATCCAGAAAATGACATGAACACATTTAAGAAACAGTATTGCAAAATTCTCTTTCCTAGAAACCTAGATTTTAATCAATGTGAAAAATCACTTATTCATATAATGAAAATGAAAACCCAAATACCAACAAATTCTAAAGTAGTTACATAATTGTAGGCTTGATGAGTTATCCCCAACTTGCACAGTGGCTTTTGTATAATTCTGAATTATCACTTTTATTAACTGAAGGTGCTGGAGCATCTGTGTCCATTACTGAGTCTTGTTACCATAATAACTTAAGAACAATTGATCACATTTTGATATAACTTGGGGCAAGTATGTATTTTTTGCACAATTTCCTGTTGAATTTTACAACTTTTAGTAGGCTATTCAGAAAACGATTTATTAAAGTAATGGTCATGTTTTGCTGTGAATAACAAGATATTCATCAAATCACTCTGACCCACTCTAGTCGCGATACATTTAGTGTTTTTTCTTCTTTTTTTTTCAGGATGAGAAATGGGAGAAGAAATGCCAGAAGATCTTCACCTTCTGTCACCAGACGATCACAGCCCTGATCAAGGCAGAGCTGGCCGAGTTACCCCTCCGGCTCTTCCTGCAGGGGGCCTTAGCTGCGGGGGAGATCGGTTTCGAGAATCACGAGACGGTGGCCTACGAGTTCATGTCACAGGTATTAGTCACTTCTATATTGTCTGTAATTGTGGGGGGATGCAGACAGAAACAAGGGATTTCTTATCTTGTTTCCTGAATGTGTTGAATTTCCGTTTTCCAGCCAGTTCATTTCTTGTGTTTCTTTAACTTTTGTTTTGTATGAAATAATTTTGTAGTAGTTTTTGGAATATCATGAAAGATATTGGTAGCTTATCATAGATTACCATCATTTCAAGCATTGATATTTATAATACATTTGTTAGGCAACAATAAACTGTGTACTGAGCTTGTTTAAAAAGCTGTTGAGCTATTGCACTAGGGATATAAGGATTTTAAAGTAACGTTTTTAGTTTTGAGTAAAATCACCTGTGGCAAGCAAATGGTTAAATATTGCATTCTTGATTTTGTCGGGGCTCGAGAGAATTAAAATACTATTATGTTCATGCTTGATTCTCCTTAAGTAAACAAATTAGAGACAAATCCTTCAGCTGTGATATCCACTCCAGCTGGTGTATCTTTGGTATATCTTTCAACTCATTTGGTTCTTGAGGAATTTTCAAGTGTTCCAAATCATGTCACTTACCTTTAATTTATGTACCAATATTTATCTGGACATTATTGTAACAGATAAATGCAGGGCAAATATAATCTTAAAGGTATTGGCTAACATTTACCACAGTTAAAAAAATCTGAGCCACATGATTCCCCATGCACCCAGTGTTTTTTTTTTGTTTGAGGTCTAAAAATGAAGCCCTGAAAAAATTGTATTTCAAAATGATTATTTAGTGCTTTAAAAACGTGAAAATCATAAATTGACCAGATTCACTCCTCCCATAGACTTACTGTGTGTACACCTAGGCTATTAAAACTCGCCCCAAGTTTTAATTGTTTATTCATGCATAACTTGCCATTGACAGTGTAACTTTCCAAACTTTTGTATTCTAGGGTGTTTATTTGTCCATTTGAACACTACTATGTAGCTCAGATATCAAAGTTTGATAATTTTTTAAATTGAAGCTCCACAATGTTAGCCTATCACTTTAACAATTAAAAACACAAATAATGAGTATGAAAATAACAGTTATTTTCATGTTTATTTTCATATTGAGCATCAGATTCCTGAGTGTGCATGCTGCCATGGTTTAAAATGTCTGTGACTTCTTTTCCTGTTTGATTTGCACTACTACCGCATATCAATGAGCATAACATTATTAAATAAGATAGCACTGTCTCTTTCACCTGCCTGCACACTCTTATATACACCCAGGCATTTTCGCTGTACGAAGATGAGATCAGTGATTCCAAGGCCCAGCTGGCGGCCATCACCCTCATCATCGCCACTTTCGAGCGCATGAGCTGCTTCGGCGAGGAGAACCACGAACCGCTGCGGACACAGTGCGCCCTCGCTGCCTCCAAGCTGCTCAAGAAACCCGACCAGTGCAGGGGGGTCGGAGTCTGCTCACATCTCTTCTGGTCGGGACGGACGACTGAGAGCGGGGGTGAAGAAGTAAGTAAACAAAAAATTTCAGGGTTTGTACAGGTCAGGAAATTTAAAAATATTTTTTCCAGAAACAAAAAGTCAGGAAAGTTAGGGAATTCCTCAATTTTCTTCTGGAATGTCAGGGAATTCTTGAATTTCTTCTGGAAAAACAGGGAATTCATCAATGTCTCGTGGAAAGTGGGAGAAAATCATTTATTTAAGATATTATGAAAATAACCCTTGATTAGGAGCTTGCTAAGTATTGCGATGATATATTTTTACACGCTTTAAAAGCAGTCGTGGAAATTTAAAGTGTCCTGCTCTGGAAAGTCATGGAATTTTGAGAATGTGGAAGTGTATGAACCCTGGAATTGAGTAACTCGGGGGCAGGGGACACAAGCTTGTTTTTTGCCCATTTCTTACTAGTTTTGCACCATTGTGAAGTAAAATTGATAGCTTTAGTACCAACATTTTTAATTTGGGGAGGCACTAATACTGAGCCCTTTCTTATCATACATCATCAGTACAGAATAGCAAAATAGAGATTAAGTCGGTTATTATGTCCACTGGAGAACTTTATGGTAAAAATGTGTTTATTTATTCAGTTACATGTAGTCTATTTTATAAATGTTTCTTCATTGATTAGATTATACTTGCTAGGAATTATACCTCAATAGATTTGTTCAAAGTACTAAAAATAGATTGTTTACTCCGATATCTCTCAGCATCTATTAAAGAATTGTTCAGTACATGACAGAATGCCCATGATAGATTGTACGGTACTTAGCAGTTTTTACAGGATGTTGATTTGTATGCTTGTTCAGTGTTTCATATGAGAACCTACAACATCAAATGATGGAATTATTTAGTGTCATATAATGGTTCTACCTGTTATTAAAAATATAATACACAATATAGTACACAATAATATAATTTCAGAAACTGTGGAATATGCAGTTTGACCAGCTACATCAGGAGTGACATCAATGTCCTTCATGCTCAATCTTAACCCGTTGCCTACGAGATTCTGAAAATCCCATAGAGTTAACACAGGACACATCCGGTTCCCGTAGCCAACGGGTTAACATTTCATTTTTAATGAATTCTAGAAGGGTTTATATTTGTGATAATGTATTTGTGGAACTTGTCTTTAATATTATCTATTATAATCCTTTGCGTTCTATAGTGTATATTAAGTTGAGCTAAAACAAAACAGAGATTTTACCACCCATGATTTTTGGGTGGAAATGATTGAAAATAGAGAATATATTCTCCGCAAGATCACAGCCAGTTAAGAGTTGTCAGATGAGTGGTAGCTGAATAAATGAGGTCTGATTTAGATGGGTAGTTTATCATTCATCTCTTTAATTTCAATTCCTTTCTTTGCCTAGATCCATGATGGCAAGAGGGTAGCCGAGTGTCTGAAGAAAGCCCTTCGCATTGCCAACCAGTGTATGGACCCCACCGTTCAGGTCCAGCTGTTTGTGGAAATCATCAACCGCTACATCTACTTCTACGAACGCAACAATGACCAGGTAAGATTCTGTTTGAATTTTATCAGTCCTTATTTTCACAAAACCTGAGTTTGCAGACTTTGTGAGAGAGGTAAAGATTTATGTGAATCTGTACATTGTAGCTGATTTTTAGCTTATGTGGTTGATAAGTTTTGGGTAGTGCGAATCATGGACACAATCTTTACAATCTTCACAGATTTTGTTCAGGATTTGCACATTGTGAAATGAGCTCAATCCAGGAAAGGGGCTAAACTTATTCATAATGTAATCATTAACACTAATCTAAACCTCTCTCAAGACCTTGTGGCAGAAAAGTCAGTTTAGTGAAAATTATAACTATTACAAACTCGATTTGAATGATGTTGTTACAACGCATTTATCAATTTGAATTTATGCGACTGTTACAGTAGGCTGGTTGTCAGATGGTATTCTTGTATCATTTAGTGAACACACATGCCCTGCTAATCAAAGCTTATACTGGGTCAGAAGCAAATATAAGTAAAGCTGGACCTGTGCCAAATGGTCTCAGCTACACAGAAACAGGTGACATCTTCACAATTTAACAATTAGCAGGTGGAAATTACAGCGAGCGCTGGAAATCCATATGCTACACATGCAACTGGAGTATGTGGCCTGTGCCTATCATTGATATTTTGAAAAGTAGAGATCGTACAACCCCTAAATTTTGAACATTATATTTTTACCTATTTTTCCTTCACTGGATCAAATCTGAACACAAATGGTAACCTCTGCAAATTAAGATTTCTGTCTTTAAAGGCCGACTGTCAAGGGACAACTCAACCACAGCGAGGATGACAAGTAGTCTTGGAATACAGGCACATATTCATGAACATGGGCTGTTGCAGTGCCATAGTGTACAGATTGTGGGAGGAAAACAAATGTCATATTTTTTCCACACTGTCATGGCTGTATCTGTTGCATTATGGGTGTCATTAGGGCACACTCGTTTTATGATTTTAGTCAAAAGGGGGCATTTTTTCATCCTGTCATGACAGTGGGCCTTTAATGCTTTTTGTCCATTTCTCTCACAGATCACAATTCAGGTGCTGAATCAGCTGATGGATAAGATCAGGGAGGACATGCCCAACCTGGAGGATAACGACGAGACAGAACAAATCACCAAGCACTTCAACAACACCATCGACCACCTCAGGAGCAAACAGGAAGGGGATGCGGATGGGGGACCCTCATACAAGGGACTGACCCTTTAACATGTCCAGAGCAAGCTGAAAGGGAATGGGGAACACGGATACAGGGGCTTGAACTGTTAACCTGGGAGAAGCAAACATGCAGGGGAAGGGGTGGGCAGGGTTGGCCGGTAAATACCGCCTTGCTATTTTTGACAAAAACGGGAAATACTGGGAAATACTATAAAAAAGTTATTTCTTGAAGATTAATAACAAAAAATGTAGAGATAGTTGTACATTAAGTGTGATCAACACAAAATACTTTAAAAAACTAACTTCACTGATGGTGGGAAAGTAGGGAGTCAATCTGATTGGTCGGACAAACTTTCTACATTGATAAACCAATACTAGAAGTAGAAAATCATTTGCTTTTATTTTATAAACTTTTTTTCAATCATTTCTGTCTACAAAAATACATTAGCTGAATTGCTCCATAAATCCAGAACACTAACAATAACTTAGGGCCTAATCCATAGACAGAAGTTGATTTTGTCCCTGTATATGAGGGCCATGCACATCACACAAAAAACTGATTTAGTGTAGTACTGTGGTTAATACATGTACAGTATGTAAAATAAAACTAAAACTTCAAAATATGTTTCTAACATGTTTTTTAATCTGAAGTTCATCAGTTCAAGGCAGAATTGTGTAAGAAATGTCCAAGTGAAGGGCATATACCTTCCAGGTTGACCTTGTACAACTTCAAGAGTACACTGTTAGGTATTGCCCACGTATTTCCCAGGTATTTCCCAGTATTTCCCGGGAAATTGCCAACCCTGGGGGTGGGGGACCCTTGTACAAGGGACTGACCCTTTAACATGCCCGGAGAAAGCAAGAATGGCACAGGGATGGGAAAAACCATCATACAGGATGTTTGAACCTTGATGTTTGAAGACACTATTTAACATTGTGAAACTTCAATTTAAAACTTGTTAAACTGTGACATCTGAGCTACATAGTAGTGCTTGAATGGACAAATAAACATCCTAGCATACAGAACTTATTATGGTGTCACTGGCAAGATATGCATGGATGAACATCATATGTGACTTATTCTTCAGGTAAACGGTAAAGTGTAACACAGCAGTCAATGGGGGAAGTGGACGTGGCAAAACTGGATACTAGTAGATTTTCACTGTTTTTAAATCACTAAATGATCATCATATTGAAGTACAATATTTCTAGGCCTTTATCAGAGACACTTATTAGCATGGAGGATTATGTAACTCAGATTTTTTAAAACCATAATCATTGGTAGATTATGCCTTTAACCTGCTTGGATTCAGTAGGAAGGGCATTGGGATGGGGAATGGGGAACCTTTAACTGGCTCTAGTTGAATAAACTGTGAAAAGAAATGTTAAATTCCAGATCTGAAATTGTATAGTTGGTATTGATTCAATGACTAGTTGTTTTTAAGGACTATCAAAATGTGTTGTTCAAAGAAGATGGAATGAATGTACATGTTATAATGCTAGGTCACAATTCCATGAAAAAAATATCTAATCGCATTAAATCTATACCAAAACAATTACCCATATTGGGGCAAAGTTTATGACCAAAATGTTGGTACTTCAGACCAAGTTCACAATAAATCTATCAAAAAATCAATGAGATTTGGTCCACATCAGTTGGCATGCAATAAATCTTCGTCAGGAACTGCAGGAGTCAGGATGTGTAGAGGAGTCATGTACTGGATTAGATGCTGCAGAGATTGTCTCTGAATGCTTTTAGAGAAGAATTTCTAAGTCTTCATCTGATAAATTCTTGGTACAATAACAACCTCCATTGATTAAAATGAAAATGATACATTGGTTTCTGCTTAATGGGGTAGGCATTTGCAAGGTATTTTTTACCCATTTAATAAGAGTACCCTATTAAATGGAGTAAATATCAATATGAAATATCACAAATGTTTTGCTAAATTTAACCTATTTAAGAGGAGTACCCCATTAAGCAGAGACCACTGTGTTTTTGGAACTTTATGGGTTTCTCTATTATATGTCACATTTCTCCTTCTTGTCCATGATTTCATTGCCAAGATGTTTGTGAGACGTAGCATTTTTCACTAATGGTAGATAACTGCTGCAAACTGTTGTATCCAGCCCTTTTGACGCTTGCTTATATTGATCCATCGAGCCGTGCTACTGCTCAGTGAACGTAACATGTTAAAGATGTGCTTTCAAAAATGATTGATGCTATGAAACTTCTGTTCTGTGTTTACAAATACAAATCTTGTTATAACAAGGACATTGGGTCCATGAAAATTGCCTTGTTATAACAGGTTTCTCTTTATATCAGGGTGAGAAAACAATACAAAGAACTGCGATGGTCAGACCAGCAAATACCTTGTTATAACAGGCTTTTGTTATATTCGACCTTTTTATAACAAGGTTCCACTGAATACCAAACCAAATTCTGATACAAATGTTTGGCTAGAAATGCATAGTATAAATCTCTCTGTGAAATGTCCCAATTTAATTTATATCTGTTGAGTATGTCCGTTGAAATACTTCTTTCAATTAATAATTTAATAAAATAAATAAACAAACAAATGCCACAAATTCTCTACCCAGGTAAGGAAGTGGTTTTAACTGCAAGGGAGTTCTCAAAATGCAAAGTGGAACTAAACACTGACATTCAGATATACACTGCATTTTGAATTAAATATGCTTAGATTGAAGCATTTACCTTGCAGTAGATAAAGAATGTATGATTTTGATGTAAATAGGAAAAGTATACTTTTGTGTGATTGTAAATGTCTTTCCATAGACCATTAAATAAGTAATAAATGTTATTTGTATCCAGAGTATGCAGTTACCTGTGTTTGTTCAAACAATGTTAATGTGAAAAAGACAAGTTAAACACATCATCGAAGACTTCTTGCCTACTTCAGTGATACAAATTTGTGTTTAATAGTTAATTTTAAAATGTATTTTATATCATGTTCTGAACACTCGCATCATAGAAAAACTCAGTACACAGTAAATTGGAGTGTAAAATAATTTTATTTCTATGGTGCAACAGTATAACATATAACCTTACAGCCTGTCTGTTGTGACTAATACTTTATCATCAAAAACATATCTATTATAAAGTGGTATAGGCAGACGAAACATATATGTTTTTACATCCATGTATAAAGTCAAATGATTTGTCTGTAGTTAATTTTGAAATTAAATCAAATATTTAATTTGATTTAAGTTTATTTTGGCCATTGCCAAAAGGCCGTCTACAAGTCAAATGAATTTATGATTAGAGGAATCATGAAAATAAAAATGCAGGCTTGTTTATATTAAAGGAGTCAATACGAAGACTTGCATCATTGAAATACTGGAGATGTAAAGCGTACTATTTTATACATATATGGTCTTTTATGAAATGTTGCAGTTGCTGTAATGTACAATATATTTCAGAATGAAACTGTGTACACATATTTCGAAATAAATCATATAATGATATATGTAAAGAGTATTTATGGCTCCATGTCTTATTTACAAAACATGATTGATGTCTGTTTAGTTACATTTGTCTGTGTAGCAATTTCTATAAATGGTAGTTTTGAAAATAATGATTTACAATGAACACACGGTCGGTAATGTGGTGGGGCTTTTTCTCATATCAATCGTGATGTCAAATTTAAATGGGGATTCAGATTTCATTGACACACTTTGAAACTCAAATCTTCAAAAAGATTTAGTAAATTTTACATTCGATAATAGTGATCCCATTTATCACAATCCTACTTTGCCACTGCAGTCACAGAAAGAGTCAACAAACTGTCTTGCACTTTGGCAGATGTGCATCAAGATTAACTGCAAACTATTCACCTTTTGTTTCAGGGAGATCACTGTGAAATACATGGTCATCTTCTCAAATACAGTGTACACAGTATTACATATATCGAGAAACGACTCGGGACCTGCATTTGATGTGTGATTGTTGTGTAGTCCATCATTTCTAATAGATGCTTGAGCAATCTGCCAAGTTGTAGAGATGGCCATTAATACGGGTTTGCTGGTGATTGTTGACCACACATCAGAATGCCTCCAATCAAGATGTTGCACATAATTCCTTTGATGAGGGGCATTGCCAAGGAGGTGCACAACAGTCCTGTGCAGGGCGCGACAAACGCCGCTTGCCCGCTTCCCGGGGCAAGTGAAAACTATGGGCGGGCAAGCAAAGTTCAATTTCAATTGCCCGATCGGGCAAGCGGTGATTTTTAAAATGAAAATATTCAAACACAGACATTAGCTTCATGAACTTGGACAATTCAAAATGTTCCCCATAATAAAAAAAAACGGGCGAAAACCGCAAACACAGAACAAAATTACCCCTGACTTCTGTTAGAAAACGACGTAAACAAAGTAGCAAAATGGAGCGCTAATTCGCCGACTTCTCTCGTGCGCACCGGATCGGATCTATACATGTACTTTCCTGTCATTTTACCGTTGAGGGCGTATGTCAAGAAGTCGGAAAACATACCGAACGACGGCCAGCTTTTCATCAGGGAAAAAATACACGGGCTGCGGGCGATTTCGCCCCCCGAATGGAAGAAAAGCGCGCCTGGAAATTCTGAAAATCATAGTTTCGGGGGCGACAATATCCAGTAAAGCCGCCCCGGAAGATTAGGCCGCCCGCATCTAGATGACTAATCGCTGCCGACGACTTTTCACAAAAGGGCGGCAATAAAACAAACACGCCTGCCACCTGAAAACCTAGCCAGATCATGGGAAAGTACAAGAACTAGTCTGACTGCCAAAATATTATTCATGGATAATCAAGAGTTACCATAGCTAACTTATGCATGTTGGCATGTTCCCTGGCCGCACACAGCATGGTATCAGACTAAACAATAGGCGACGATAATCCCGGATTCGTGTACCGGTCTCTGGCAACTCTGCCCAGACATTCTTTGTCTGCATTCAATAGCTGGGCAGGGGCCGGTTCAAAGTCCACTTGCTAGGTCAAAACATTTCTCAGAAACATGTGTATGCTGTTTAATCGTCTTTTTACATTTTCTTTTTAATGATGCTACAAAGCCTACTAACTAACACTTATGTATTATAATTACATTGCTAGGACATCAATTATTATAGCATCTATTTTAGCTTTATTTTTTCCTGATTCTTTTCCTTCTAAGTTTGTTCTTTTTTTCTCTCTTTTTTTTTTCTCTCCTTCTACTCCTCTCTCTCACTCCCCCTCCTTTTTCCGCCTTTCCTTTTCTTCTTCTTCTCCTCCTTCCACCTCCTGCTTTATTTGCATTTTTTTTTCTTTTTCTTTTCTTTATTTGTCCCTTTCTTAATTCTTGTTTTGTTGCCCATGCTTACTTTTGTGTGTTAGATTTGTCTTCCTTTTCTTTTTTTGGTTTTTCCTCCCTCCCCCCTCCTGAGTTTATAGACTAGTCCAAGGAATACTGCTTTGACAGAATTTTCTGATGTTTTATGCAGTCTTCCTCATTCCAAATTTTTCTGATGAAATATTGTAATTTTGTTTTATAGATTTTTTTGTTGTATTTTGTTTTTTTTTAATCTGGAATTTGAAATAAGTTTGAATTTGAATT
>JZLH01S0129443.1:12258-26984 GCA_001188425.1 Eucidaris tribuloides
CTACTTGCTACGTTTCTTCTTGCACTTTTCTTGTTTTTTTCTTCTAACTTCTTCTTTTCTTCTTCTTTTTCTTCTATCTTTTTCTTGTTTTCAATTTCTTCTCCTTTTGACATTCTGTTTATTCGCCGTCCGTCTTTTTCCTCCGACCTCCTCAGCCTGCCCTTTCTATTATGCTACTTCTAACGTTTTATTCTTTCCTTTTCTGTTTTTTCTTCTACGCTTTTCTTGTTTTTTTTCTCTCCTTCTTCTTCTTCTTACTTCTTCTTCTCCTATCTCTTCTTCTTCTCTTTTTTCTTCTTCTTCTGTCCCTTCTTCTAGTTTTCTTCGCTTTTTTTTTTTTTTCTCTCTCCAGATAAAGAAAAGTGTGTAGGTTTATTGGCTGCGTAGTGTATTTCAATCACTGAATTATCATTTCACGTTCCAATAATTTATTTTTACTAACATGTAATGATAATACAAATATCAACCTGACAATATTAATATATTGATAATGGTCGTATTATTGATGTTGTATAAAGGGCTCTTCAGAACATTCTTGGTGTATACTAGTAATTTGATAATGGACAAGCTTTATATCTAAACTGACCAATCATAAAACAACATGATCGAAACTGAATGGAGTAAATTCATTGCAATTTCATAGCTGTTTTATTTAGTATCGCAAATTCAAATTAAATCCTCAAACACGAACTCACATTTGTGTTGTAAATGAGTGCATTTTAAAGGTTAGTGTTTACACGCAATGTGTTTTTATTTATTGTGTGTTTACTCTTATACTAACGCGTTTGTCCTCCGAGATTCTGAAATCCAATAGTTTTAACAGAGGCAGCATCCGGTTCCGTAGCCAAGGTTAAAACGTGATACTCTACTGTATTTGTTGAATGATTGGTGAGATAATCCCTATATTTTTTGGCTTTGTCAACAGCAACAACTAAAAAAACTAAAAGGGAAATGAATTTGTGATAGACAAATAAAAATAGATAGATACACGAGTTCTTCTTTAAAGCACATGTCAGTTGATTAGACATTGATTCCAATAATATTGTTAAAACACA
Source organism: Eucidaris tribuloides (assembly GCA_001188425.1). NCBI lineage: Eukaryota > Metazoa > Echinodermata > Echinoidea > Cidaroida > Cidaridae > Eucidaris > Eucidaris tribuloides. The sequence goes on from JZLH01S0129443.1 coordinate 13,314, forward strand.
ATAAAAAAGTAACTACCCGCTTTCGAAAGATACAGTAAGCGTTTTTTTAATAAACGTTGTTGTAGGCAATATATATGGTTGGGAAGTGTGTGTTCTGGTCATCTGTAGTTGACTAACTTTCTGTGCAAAAAATTGTATTGTATCGTCGAGTGTTATGCAGTGAGTAGCACGTATTAAAGGCAAAAAATGTCGAGGAGCTTTCAAAGTCACAAGGGTCAATTGAGGATTTTCGATGCAGGATTTTGACAATTTTGCTTCTGTGGATGATATAATGCTATTTATGTTAATCATGTAATCGTTTGACCCTTACACTACTATGGACTTGTCGCAATATTTACGCTTCAATGAGCCATATTTAAAATTTCCATACTTCTCAATTTTTGAAATTGTAAAGATCATAAGTTTATGAAAAAATTGAATCCGTGATTTTCAGCAAACAAATGTTTCTTTACATGTGTAGTACATAAGAGGTTGTAACGATGTCATGTTCAGTGAGACACTTATAAGTTAAAGCAAAAAAAATGTTATTATTTACGCATATTTTGCAATATAGAGATAGACTCCCGGCTTTGAAAATGCATTTTTGCTTTAATGGCATGTTCACTCATGCATGCTGGGCGGATTAATATTATTTTCACACAGAGGTTAAGTCAATGAGTATAGAAATTTCCTGCAATTATGTAGACAAAACTTATTTCGTACAAAATTATGGTGTTGTTCTGAAAGGGTGTATATGTACATTTTTTGTTGATATGAATAAAATAAGACGATGTGATAAATGTAAATATAAATATGAAAAGCGTTATAAGCTGAGCTAGTTTACATGGAGATAAACAAATGGAATTTATTTCTAAGCGTAAATTAAACTAACGTGCAGTGATTCTCGAAAATTAAAAATAATGCTTGTGAGACAATTCATTTATTAAATAGAATATCTTAAGTTTAACAAGTTGTACATAAATGTTCTTTATCATATTACTTGATGAAAAAAATCTGACAAAAGTAGTAAAGGGTTTTGAGAGTGTAATTCTAAATAATTATCCTTCTGTTTGCAACAAAAAACATATTGATTATATACATCACAAAAATTGATTCAAAAACATTGTAAGGAAAGGAACTGCAAAAATTAGGTGAAAAGGAAGTTTGTTCAACATAGATAAGGAAAGCAATAACAAAAAAATAATTCGCCCAAATACTAAAAGCTAATAATGCAAATAACCAACAATCTATAAAAGACATAAGTTTGTAAAGACCTTAAAAAATATTTACGCATAATAAGCATATTGTAATAACCTTATAGTGGTTCAATTGAAATCTGATAGTGTAGTTACCATGTCGTTTTGAATTCCCTTCCTAGATCGTATTTAAATAATGTAGCAAATATAATTGCGTATATTGTAATTGAATAGTATACTTTGTTCATTTATCTGTAGAATACGTAAATTATGAAAAATTGATATAGTAAATATAGCAGTCCAATTTTTGACAAAAGTCAAATAATTGCATATATACAAATTATAGCAGAATGTGAAAAGCGTGTTCAAAAGAGGTTAGAGTACAACTGATTGTTCATTAAAATATGCCTTTTGTTCGAAATCACAAAATTAAGTGCTTCATAAGATGAAAAATAGAAAGTCAATATCCCATCAAGTCTGGTAAATGGCGAAAACACCTTTATTCTTGAAAGTGCTAACATACATTTCCTTTTTTTTTAACAAAAGGGATTATCCGAATAAAAATGAAGATAACACTCAAATATAAAGCTGCAGAGAATTTTTCTAAGTTAGGTTTTTAGATTAACATTGTAGGGTACGTTGTTGGGTTTGATTTGTTCATTCAAAAACATTATTTTGGATAGTGAATAAAATAAAATATTTTCTACAGAAATGGTATGGATCTATTTCCATTTTGAAACAAACTATACTTGGTTTTAAATGGGGTATATCTTTTTTTGGCATTTGATTTCCGAAATCCCATACAGACATAAGATTCTAGAAGATAAGATAATATACCCCAAAAAAGGGATAACAAGTGGCCAAAAATTACGTTTACTTACAAAAAGATGATCAGTGAAAACAAACATTAAAAATAACATAAAATCGCACAAATAAAGTCGCAACTCAAATCTGAGACGTATGATATCTCTCTGTATTAAAACAAAATCTCATGCTATTGATATGAAGAATGCCTGTTTTTGTTTGTTACTATATCCCCTTGAGCTCGATCTATATGGACTGTTGTTCATTGAAGACGACGCGATTTGCACGTGGTGTTGAATCTTGTGAAGGGAATATAAACCATTTTTTAAATAAAAGTTCTCTCAACAAATATTTTTCTCGTACTTCAGCATAGCTAGAAATTGTGAAAGTTTGGGGAGATACAAGATGCCTTAAGCAATACAACTTTTCAATTATATCCTTGTGTTGTGACGCAGAACTTTGTCTATAATTATGGCTTATGTAGAAGCCCGTCGTCCTGAGTGTGCAATGTACTGGCTTCTGTACAAGCCCGTCGTCCCAAGGTATGATACCTCATTGTATGATTTTTAGATCATGAATAGCAAGACATTTCAATAAAGGGCAAGTAAAAATTGAAAAGTTGAAAATTAAGGTTAGCAAAACTAAAAAATTAAGTTGTCAAATGGCAAATTCGCCTACTTATATACATTGATACAAGAGTGTTTTTTGATCTTGAGCTGGTCCTGTTTGAGTTAAAAGATGTATTTCTACTCCCGGAGATTTACATTAAGTTATGATGTTCAAAATACAGTTAGGAACAACAAATTTGAGTCTTGCTTATTTAGGGCATTATTTTAGAGAGTGATAAATGTGTTCAGAGAATTGGTATCAGTCTGGATTTACGGATGACTGAATTTGTCGAGGACCCTTGAACTCATACACCAATGATAATGTAAACTATCCACTTAAATTACAATGATATACAATACAAGATTGTGAACAATCACAACACTTCGATTAAACAAAATACCAAGAATTAAACCAATGCACTCTCAGAGAAATAAACATGAAAAGGTGTACAATAACAAGCATTTGGCAACTTTTCACTCTTCACTTGCGCCTGTATAAAATGTCTGAACACATTTCATGATCTATGGCTCCATAGCAAATGAGGTCATTCGTTGTGATGGAAAATAACGGCATTTTCAAAAAAAAAAAACAATATCAAAAAATATACATAATACAAAGAGAGATTTACGCTCAGAGCTGAGTGTGCAAAAATGAAATTCGAAGACTTTTTTGCGAGTCTTGGATACACAATGCTTGTATATTTGTTAAGTTAAGTGATTCAGCAGAAACGTTGCAATTAAACTATTATATTCTAGAAAGGAAATCTACTGTCATCGAAGATAAGCTACTAATATTCTTAATTTCTCTATTTTTAGTGCTAAAAGTAACATGAGAATGTAGCTGTGAATGATGTACTCAAGGATAAATTCATAGTAAATTCTAATAATTCATACAGTGGTAATCTTATCACTCTGTTCAAGTTGTTGAATGTAATCTTTAATAGATAGTCAAGGAAAGTAGCATTGATAATAGTTAAATGAAACGTACATTATTGCTTTTTGTGTATGATGGCGATCTGGATAAAAAGTTTGAGCGTAAACTTAATACATTGTTTATAATTTTGTGGGGCATAATTAAATTGAATTGTTTTCAGTCAGAGCGCAAATCGAAGGGGGACAGGGGACATTTGTAGGTTGGGGCCACAATATGTAAAATTCCCCCGCCACGATTGGTTTTTGGAGAGAAACAAAATATAATATACCCATTATTTCCTCCAGCGCCCCCCCCGAGTGATTTTTTGGTGGCTGACATGAGCAGGAAAAATCTTGGACCTGGGATTTTGGAAAACCATTTTTCGTCACAATTAGACCCCCCCCCCCCCCCCCCGCTGAGCGAGTTGTCCACGGGTGGCGTGACTGGGAAAATTGTTGGACCTGGGATTTAGGGGAAAAAATTCCCCCCCCCCCCCGCTGAGCCACTTTTCGGCGGCTGTCGTGACCAGGAAAAAATTTGGACCTGGGTTTTGGCTTTCGCCGCTGATAAACAAATGATGTCCCCCTACATTTCAAAATGGATTTGCGCCACTGTGTTCAGTTGGTGAACAGATTTAATGATAAAGCCATGTAAATGATTTTTGATCGATTGAATAACGAAATGATTGCTTGAATAATATGGTACACCTTTGTAATTCGCAAACATCATATAGAATATGATAAACATCCATGCTTCACACAGATCTAGTAACTTATGTATAAAATAAGCAATAATTTAATCAAAAACCTAGTGGTCAGAATAAGTATTCGAGCAAAAGTAAATTACCATTTCCTATAATTTCCTAGAGGTACCTGAAGGTTATTTTTTTTTTTTACCTACAGTGCTACAGTGTTTAAATTTAGGCATGCACAATTCTCACTGCCTATAAAATGACAATAATATAAGAATACCAAATTAAATCAATCAACACAATTAATATCTACTTGCAAGATCATCTTTTCACGGTTGTCATGACAACATTCATAACAACAACTACAACAACAACAAAATCAGACAGGCAGACATCAATTTTGTCCCTGATAATGTAGGTTATAAAACAAACCATCAAACACATAGTGATCCAAATCAAGTACCGGAAAACTGCCACTGCAAAAAGATGGAAGACTGCCCTCTAACAACCAAATGGACATCTAGAAATGTTATCTCAGTGTGTAGATCTGAAAATAAAAACAAGTACAACAACCGAAACACAGAATAATACAGGCATCATAAGTACTCGTTGGACATAACTTCACAGAAGGCACACAATCAGAGTGGTAATAACACGAACTACAGTCGGCATCTTTTGAATTGGAAGTATGAAGTCACGTAGAAGTAATGTGGTGAATTATAAGGTAAGAGGATTAAAATATACTATTTTTCTTTCTCACATACATTTATTCCAACCAAAACAATTTCGGATGAAAATGGTACGTTTGTTTGTATTATCCAAACGACTTAATCTCGTTTGCAGTACTTACGACATTTCATCCCCGATGGTTTTTACAATGTAAATAAAGACGATTTGTTTTTCCTTTCTTTGTTTTTCTAGTTAGGGTTTGGACTTTTGTTTCTTTTGAGAACTTAAATACGTTTAAGTTGAAAACTTTTTTTTATTAGTAAGTCATAATTATCATTGATCTTCGAATTATATTTTCCAGATAGAGAAATCTTTGCTGCTCTGTCGTGTTTTCATTCTGGTCGGATTCATGATTTCAGGTATCGATTTCTGGTGGTATTTTAAAGGCAGTGGATCTCACTTGCAAACATCCCCGCAGACCAGGAAAAGATGGCCCATGCCCTTAGGCTATTGATGAAAGGCATGCCTGTGAAATTTGGGGGTCAATAATTACATAGAATTTGAAAAATGCGAAAGAAAAACAATAGCTGTTTAGTGTACGTTGTATGGTAGGAATTTTTTTTCTCGCGAGAACAAAATTCAAATTATAGTCTAACGGTCACTATAATTCAACTTAAACTGAGTTTCTAGCTCCTATATTTTGTTAAAGATTCCCAGATGGCATTTTCTTCTAAATGCCATTGTATTTACACAATGTTAATTTTTAGGCATGCAAAAGAGATCCCCTGCCTTTAATGCAGAGGCGTCGATCCTGGGGGGGCGGGGGGGGGCATTGCCCCACCAATGAAAATATTGGAGGCGAACATATCGATTTGCCCCACTCCCCCAATAATGTTGACAACTTGAAAAATGTATAATATGCAAGGCAAATAAAAAAAATAAAAAATTTGAAAGCACTATAAAACTATTAAATATGGTAAAAAAAATAATATTACATATACAAAATTGTAACATGTTCGGCGCGCTTCCAGCGCAAAATTCTGTATTACAATATTGCCGGCGGAGCGCGGGAAAGTTTTTTTTTTTAACGTTTGTCCACCCACCGTCCCAAACATGGATCGATGCCCCTTTAATGGATCAAGTTTATTTTATTTATTTATTCATTTATTTATTTATTTATCAATTTATTTATTTATTTATTCACTTATTTATTTATTTATTTATTCATTTATTTGTCAATTTATTTATTTATTTATTTATTTATTTATTTATTTATTCATTTAAAGAATCGTGAGTTGTAAACATCTGCCAATTTTTGTATTTTGAAAATATAAACATTTATACATTATCAGTCACAGTGATTTCAAAAATAGCTTTTCAACCGTTTGAGCAAGCACGAGTTCCTTCAGAAAGAAGCATTCCTTATCATGAATGTAAAACTGGATGATAAAAAAAAAACTTTGTAACGATTTAATTCCAGTATATTTAATCCACTAGAACAAAATCTTTTCCAGAGCAATATGATGTTCATTTTGGACATTACGAGTACTCAGGGGGAGTTTGGGATGTTCAACCCCACCCCCCCCCCCCCGTCTTGGCAAAAGGGGGGTGTTTAAGGTGTTAAACACCGCCCTTTAACAAAGGGGCGTGTTTCAAAATTGTTTTAAAATGTTGAATGTTTTGTTTACCATAACAGCCCCCCCCCCTCCCCGCCCCGGCTGAGCGACTTTTCGGTGGCTGGGCTGACCGGGAAAAGGTTTAGACCAAGGATTTAGCCGGAGATGAACACGCCTTTTGCAAAATTCTGTGTACGCCTATGTTTGGGAATATACGGAAGCGATATTACAGCTAAATGTAACTTACATTGCAAAAATTACTACATGGCTATACCAATTAATAATTATTAGTAAAAAGATCCTGGCTGGAATGGAGATATTTTCTTTAGATCAAGTTTTTACGTGTTATTGTTTCATTGGTTTACTATGTTTGGGAATAAACACTTAAGAAAGGGGAAATTTAATTTTGAACAGGGAATAAAAAGATCTCCCCTTTTTAGACCTCGTGTAATCTAATTTTGTACCTCGTTCCGGTTCTTTCAACAGCTTATAATTTTACCTACGTCAAAGCGGTAAAAGAAGAAATAGGAGAATGCCCAGGCGTTGCAAAGATTCCAAAATACATTGATGATCCGAGCCGAGTTTACCATGGAAAAGGCCACGCCAAACAGCTTCAATGTGAAACTCCTGGTAAGCTGCAGGCCTACATTAAACATCATAAAACAAAATACATGAGCTAGAAAACTAGTGACCATGGACGTATAATTTTGCGTTGAGCTAGCGTTACGAGAAGAATCAAATGTATCATAAAGTTTATTCTAAGACGGGTTTAAGAATGACACAATGTGACTGGTCAATTGACATGCATGGGCGTGGGGCGTGCATTTAATTCCCCTAACGTGGATGCCCAATTGATAACACATGATCAATGACGATATTAGCCACGCCGATATGTTGGCAGCCAAATTGAAAAAGTCCGTACTCTTCTGTACTAAGTCCTAGGTAGACTAGAACTTGGTCTAGCTAGCTTACGGTCGAGTGCTCGCTTCTACTAGGCCTATACATTTCCGATAGGAAAAATATGTCCTTTTTACAAAATGAAATGTGCCCTTTTTGAAGGCACACTTTTAATCTACGCATTTTCGTTCCTGAAGGTGATTCTCTTTTCTGATCTATCATATATTGTGATATATTTTCTTCTTATTTCATTCATTTTCTTTCTTTTTTGCCCCTGACGGGGCATGTATACAGTACAAAGAAGACATAATTGGATAAATTATGTTCAACGGATATTTTGTACGCAAAAAAAAGGCATTTGGCATCTCATCTTAATGCCCTCATGGGGTAGCAAAATCAGGCCCTCCTACTGTTTGCCCCACTACCCCTTTCCCCATTTTACTTACAGATAAATAATAACATTTTCTCTAAGTTAAATGTGCCTTCTCTTGGTTTGTAGGCCCCTGCCCATACTGAGTGAAGTGAAATCTGGTTTGAAATATAGGCACTGTCGTCACTGAAGGTGATTTTCTTTAATTTGTGTTATTGTTTTTATGTTCAATGTATTTTTGCCCCTATCGGGATACGTCGTAAAGAGAATACTTTGTTCAACGAAGAGGCACATTATGTACTTAAAAGAGGCACTTGGCCTCTCACCTTACTGCCCTCTGGTTGGCAAAAATTGGGCCCTTTCCATCTTTTATCGTGATAACATTTTATGTGCTTCTGAAGCGATAAAAGGTGTATTTCGTGAGAGAACTATCCCACGGTTGCCTTTTCTTCTCTTCAACAAAGAAAATCACTTATTAAGGAGAAGAATGCCCCCTTTTCTGTAACGGAACTTTGCGTATTTTACAATGTGCATCATGACTGTGTAAGTTATGAAGTATATCGTCGGCGTTCATCCGAACCGTCGAATCAGTCGATTTTGGTCAAAATATCGATTTTGAGACTTTTACAGAAAATGAAAGTACAAGTCCTACTCTATATATGGTTAAATTTCTAGGCAGCAATTTATTTTATTTTCTGAGATATGAGGGGATTTTAAAGGCGATGCCATATAAATTTTTGATAAAATGCGCAAATGCCATTGGAAACGTGTACTGTAGCACAGTAAACAACAACTGTGCGCACTTAATATGCAAATACGCGGTCAGCAAACGCGCGTATCTGCGCTGCATTGACTTTGCACGTGAAAGAGAGATGCGACGGTTTGCTTGATAGCGCGTATTGAAAATGCGTTTAGCATTGTTGAATTCCCAATGGTATCTTAGTACAAGGAAAATCTAAACCGCTCAAATCGAAATTATAAGCATGTAGCTCTTTTGCGATATTTTCTCTGATTCTTGTTTCTGTGTAAAAATAAAGATATTAATGTTAAGCAATTTTCTTGGTCTTTCCTATCATGTATATTTCTAGCAATAAAAATCTTGTAAGGCTTGGGACAAAAGTGGCAATTATAGTAAACTTTGAAGTCGATTTTCTCTGAAGTGAGTTTCGCACTGTCGTATCGCGATACGACGGTTCGGATGACCGCCGACGATATTTAGATGCACTATCGTGCAGATGGGGTACTTCAGAGTTGTAATTAGCCCCAGAATAGACCACAAATCGAATTTCACAACCTAAAATTTCCAAATTTTCCCAAACCGCTCGCTCGCTACGCTCGCTCGCGGAATAGATATATATTTATTTCATGTTTAAATAATAAAATCCCCTTCAAAATGGTTATGCTATAATTTAAAAAATTCAGAGTTGTAGTTAGCCCCAGAATAGAAAACAAAGCAAATTTTGACAACCTAAAATTTCCAAATTTTCCCAAACCGCTCGCTCGCGGAATAGATATATATTTATTTCATGTTTTCATAATAAATCCCCTTCAAAAAGGTTTTGCTACAACCCCCCCCCCCAAAAAAAAAATAAAAAATCAGCGTTGAAATTATCGCCAGAATAGACCACAAAGCGAATTTTACAAATTAAAATTTCCCATTTTCCCAAACCGCTCGCTCGCAGAGTAGATATATATTTCAGCTTTTCCCAATCAGCAATGCCCTTTAAAAAGCTTTGGCCCAGCTTACATTACTGCGAAAAACTACCTGCTTCAATCAAAAGCGTAATCTGATGGTGAAAATATGTGAGTGTGCCGAATGCATCTTCTAACATATAAGTGGCCTTTTTGGCTTTGCCCCCCCCCCCAAACGAAAATACGTTCCGCCGCCCCTGAGCTCTAATGAGATCATATTTGTACGAGTTTTTAAATATTTGTAACTGTTAATCAATAAATTGTATTACAATGTAAATACTATAAATAGCACTGGAATGAACGTTAATTGCTGTTCACACACTAAAACACACAGTTTGCAAGAAAAAGAAGAAAACCTTTTTTTTCTATGGTGCAACTTTGCACCTTTCGGGAGCAGCTTTGCACCTTTCAGAAAGGTACAACCTTGCACCTGTCAGAAAGTTTCACTTTTAAAGGTGCTCCCAATGTGACATTGGTCTACACCTTTTAAAGGTGCAAAGTTGAGCCTATTTTTCTTAGTGTGTAGGGTCTAATTTTTGTTGCATATTTTCTGTCTGTATTGCCGACCCGTCTTACCAAACAATTGATGCACTGTTTTGTTCGTGTGTTAGGGCAGTTCCAGTGCATTCGGTTTAGTCAGTGCGATCGGTAACGCATTTGCTCTGCAGGCGTGTGCGTTATCACTTGCACTGACTAAACTTCGTGCGCTGTCTCTGCCCTAACACACTTGCAACCAGTGCATCAATTGTATATTGTATATTGTTTTTTGCCAAGCGATGAAAGAAAGGGACATGACGAGATGATGATACGAACTCCTGTAATTATTAGTCATTTTATAATTACACTCTTGCCACCGTAAATACGACACTTGTTATTGATTTTTAAAGAAAATGTGCCACATTTTGCTTCACCATCAGTATTATTTGTTCACCACTTCTACTGATTTTCACGACATTTAATTAACTTTGGTGACATTTTGAAACACAGTTAAGGGTTGTTCATAAAATCACGTTTCATTGTTTCTTTCACTTTATAGAGCAAATTAATAAGAGTTACTGTCACTAGTTTTTGTTTTGTATTTTTGTAAACGTATTTTTAATCTATTTAAATTACTCATTTTTTTTATTTTCCTTACTTTGGAAGGTAAATGGCGCTAAAACATGACTTTATTGTATTTCTTTTCTTTATTTCCAAATTTGAATCATTATATTATTCAATAATTGGGGTATCAACGTGTAATTCGATGAAACAAGGGTACCAGAATGATGTAAAATGTTATTTAACCATGTTATTCTCCTTGGTACAACCAACAGTGCATAGTAGTCCGTGCATAACTTCTCCTTTAGCTAAGATTAACACAAAATGTGAACCCAAAACAGTCAAAATTAACTCAAAATACTTATTTTCTAACCAGAAATATGTGATATTGTATAATAATTCTTGACAAATTAATCACTTGTAAATGTTTTAATCGGATATTAAAGACGAAAACTTAGAATTATCCATCAAAATCCCATTTTGCTATGTATTTCATTAAATCATGATTAATAGAGCCCTTGTGTTGTGACCTTGGGAAATTCTTATAATTGCATTTTTTCGAAATTGAGTTGTTTTGCATGTGTGCTAAAGTTGAGTCAGAGTGATTGGTCATTGAATAAAGATTTGAGAGAAGAGGGGCACAATATGCCCTCCCTTGGGCCAAGGAGAGTCAAAAATAGCTTTAGCTTTTAAGGGTTAGCATGTAACCATTGGGTACGTAAATTATAATAATTATTATTAAAGAAAAGAGAGAGAATTCCAGCATGATTGTCACATGTCGCTACACTTTAGGCTAAAATTCGTGTAGGGAAATTCAGCTGTGACCAATGAAGAAATGTAAATCCTTCCAGTGGATAATCTGCTGACAGTTGGAAGGAGAAAGAGAATCATGAAGAGGGAGAATCATGATTTTAAGATTATAGATGTAAAGACGAATATTGGGAAACAAGCTATTGCCTTTATTGGAACCAAATTAGGGAACATTGTTCCTATGAATTTAAAAAAAAAACATGCCTCGATACAAATTTAGAAAGATTATTGAGGTTTAGAAAGATATTTAATCGAAAATTTAATTTGAAAACAAATGTAGCCTACCCGATAAACCCATTTATATATTTTAAGTTTACTACTGCCATGTTATGTTTTATTATATGACAGAAAGTACTAAGAATGTAAAAAATGTATATATTGTAAATATCTTCATTTCTTGTTGCTGAAATTAATTAATTAGTTAATTGTTAGATAATTGAAATATCAACATGTTTACTTCCGTGAAAATTGAATGATTAATTGAATGATTAATTGATAATGTTGTCTTATTTGATGTAATGTTATATAACAAGGGGCTAATCCCGAGTAGCACTATTCTATATTGTTAGCTCCTGTTACCATATCTAATTTGCTATTTAATTGTTAACATACCAGAGGATATATACCTCTTTGGCTTTATTTGTATTAGTTGGTGCAGATCTGTGACTTCGGCACGTTAAGAGTTAATTTATTTGATTATGAAGAATTTATGTTATCTAATTTAAATCATATTTTATAGTTCAATTGTACATTTATGTATGCTGTTTATTTATTGTATAATTGTTACAAATTGTTAAATATGTTAAATATTCATTCATTCATTCATTCATTCATTCAACTTAAAAGACATGAAAAAATCAAATTCAAGAATGCTTGAGATGAAAAAAAAATTCCAAGCTACATCTGATAAGGTCTAAAAATTATATAAATAACTATGGATATAAATAAATACGATCGTTTCATCTTATGCTAGGGATGAGAAATCTACACTGCCAAAAAAATGGGGGGTTAATTTTAACACCAAGGGTGTTGCAAAATATAAATACCAGAAAAGTGTTGATTTTCAACACCCTTGGTGTTACAGCCAATGCTCTTGGTGCTTGAAATAATTCGTTGGTGTTAAAATCACAATCATGGTGTTAAAATTCTACACCACGTCTGGTATTTATATTGTGCAAAACCATGGGTATTAAATTTAACACCCATTTATGCAGTGTATGGATGACTGATTTTAAGTACTCATTTTCCCTCAATGACTGATATAATAAAGAGTGTGATGGAGGCTTATGTCATATGTGGTATTTATCGAAACACTTATTGCTAGTGGCAGCATTGTCCAAGGGGCGGCGCAACCGGGGGGGGGGGGGCAGGGGCACTGCCCCCCCGCCCAAAAAAAAAAAATGGATACAAAAAAAGTCTTTTTTCAAAAACGAAATGTGCTTGTGAAAGACGCATCCTTTTTTCAAGATGGCCTTTGTGAAATGACGCTTTTTTAGTCTACTCATTTTTTTTCGATATTTGTCTTCTATATTCATTTCTTATTTTTTTTGCCAGCTGACGGGGCACGTACCGTATAATCCTACAATAGACATAATTAGGTTAATTATATTCAACAAGAATTTTGTGCCTAAAAAGGCATTTAGCATCTCCTCTTAATGCCCTTATGTGGTAGCAAAATTATGCCATGCTACTGTTTGCCCCACCCCCCCCCCCAATTTTAATTGAAGGCAAATAATGCCTTTTTTTCTAAGTTAAACGTGCCTTATCTTGGTTTGAACCCATACTGAGTGCAGTGAAACCTTTATATACGCACATTCGTCACTGGAGGTGATTTTCTTTTATTTTTGTTATTGTTTATTCTATGTATTTTTGCCTCTGACTGTCTGATGGGCACATAACAGAGAAAGAAAATACTTTGTTCAAAGAAGAGGCACATTATGTACCTAGAAGGGGCATTTGGCCTCTCATCTTATAGAGCCGTCTGCGGTTGCAAAAATTGGGCCCTCTCCAAATTTTTTTTCGTGATTACATGGCCCTATTTTATATACTCTTCAAGCGATAAAACATGTTTTTCGTGAGGTAACTCTCCTACGGTCGCCTTTTCTTCTCTTCAACAAAGAAAATCACTTCGTAAGGAGAAGAATGCCCCTTTTTCTTCAGCAGAACTTCAAGTTTTCGCAATGTGCATCATGACTTTGTAATTTATAACTAAACTAGTTTATCACCTCTGCCCTCACTAACGTATTTGCTCATTGATTCTTATGGATTTGTTTGATGTTCTTCATCTTTTTAACACAATGCAAAAATTCTGAGTTGTAATTAGCGCCAGAACAGACCACAAAGCGAGTTTTACAACTTAAAATTTCAATTTTTTTCCAAACCGCTCGC
>JZLH01S0129493.1:4673-18100 GCA_001188425.1 Eucidaris tribuloides
CAAGGTCCCCTTTTCCAGCAAAAGATAAAACAAGGCTGTTGACAGCGGTGTTCTTGTAAATTTACCTCACTAATTTCTTCCACATAATATCCATGCATTTCGAACGTACAGGTACAATACATGGTATACCTTTTCCATGTTACTGAACTGGTACAAACTGTATCTTTTTTTTTAAATTTGTACATTATTTTAAAACAGCATGATACCCCTCCCCCCCACACACACACACACGCGCGCGCGTGCGCGCGCAAGTACACTCACGCACACAAAACAACACACATACACACAGACACGCACACAACGATGCAAACATCTACCCTCTCTACTCAAAAGTATTGCAACATACACTATAACGCATGCATTTTAAGTTCAAGGGGTCTTTCTATAATGATGTCCTAATGAAGTTTGTAATTGAAAAATAACAAATTATTTGAAAAGAAATCAATGAACAATTGTTTTTCTTTCCTTCTCCATGGCGGAGAGATTATCAAATGCAGGCCCACCCACTGCAGAGGGGCTGGAACATAAAATTTGACCTTTTTTCGCCTCCCTATAGGGGTGGGGTGTTAATTCACACTAGTATCGTAATTCGGTTTCATATTTCCCGTAAAATGGTTTGGATGGCTTGGAAAGACTTCCAACAAGCAAAAAATGCCATTGTGTTCCCCTGACACGGTCTCAGAAAGAAGACACCACGCCGCAAAGACGAAAGCGCCTCCTATCTTCATAAGATAGTTATAAGGAGAATACGCCCCATATTTCAGTAAAAGACCTCAATTGTAATTTCGTATTCTTTCTCGATTCTAAAGGCGATTTATTATTGCAAACATCTTAAACTTTGCTGTAATGCGACTTTTTAGTACATTTGATATAAAGATGTGCAGAGAAGGTCATCATCTTTATATTAGTAGCCTCATCCTCCTTATCACTATCTTATGAAGATAAGAGGTGCTTTCGTCTTTGCGGCGTGGTGTCTTCTTTCTGAGACCGTGTCAGGGGAACACAATGGCATTTTTTGCTTGTTGGAAGTCTTTCCAAGCCATCCAAACTATTTTACGGGAAATATGAAACCGAATTACGATGCTAGTGTGAATTAACACCCCATTCCTATAGGGAGGCGAAAAAATGTCAAATTTTGTGTTCCATCCCCTCTGCCATGGGTGCGCCTGCATTTGATAATCTCTCCGCCATGGAGAAAGAAAGAAAAACAATTGTTCATTGATTTCTTTTCAAAGAATTTGTTATTTTCTAATTATAAACTTTCTTAGGACATCATTATAGAAAGACCCCGTCAACTCAAAATGCATGCGTTATAGTGTATGTTGCAATACTTTTGAGTAGGGAGGGTAATAAGCACAATCATACAAGCACGCAAAACACACACATGCACACTTGCGCAAACCATTCCATTGAGGATTTAAATACAGGATACTACTGAACCGTTCTGATGCTCTGCAAAATAAACTCGTCTTGTTAAACTTTAAAACTTTATTTAAAGGTGCACTCAGCAATGCCATATTTGTGTACAAGGTTAATAAGATAATTTACGCGGAATTACTAAAGCCATTAAATAATAAATCGAATTTGGGTAATTTGAATTCCTCCTTACTGTTCTTGAGAGGTCGATATCAATTTGTATTTTGATCATGTTAACGATGTCAGGTTAATAAAATACTCATCAATGAAATTGAATTTTAGTGTGTACTAGTCATGAGATAACATGTGGAGGAGGGCAAAGAGGAGGTATACTTGTGTAAGCGGGGTCATTCTGCATTACTACCTGATGTCTAACTATGGTATGCGTATTGCAATCCGAATAACAGCCGTGAAGGATATGGAGAAGTAATGACATAGAAAATATGGGAATAATGGGAGACGGACGGACAAAACAATGATGAGGAATAAAGAGAAGAATAAAACGTGGAAAGGGGAAAATGGGAGAAGGGGAAGCAGAGGAGGAGCAGAAGGGGAAGAAGAGCAGGAAGAAGAGGAAAAAAGAAGATGGAAACGAAAAAGAAGAACAAGACGATGACGAAGAAGACAAAAATCGAATAGAAAGAATGAAAACGAAATTGAAAAAAGAAGGGGGAAATTTATGGTATTATGCATAAACAAACAGTAGTTCCAAAGCGGAGGAAAAGAAAAGACAAGGAAACAGACTTGAGAAGAAGAAGGGGACGAAAGAAGAAAACAGAACGACAAGAAGTCAAAAGGAAAAAGAAGAACAGGATGAAAAATTAAGTGACTGGATGAGGGAGAAATGAAAAATTGGAAGACATAAGAAACGCTTTAAAGACGAGATGACGAGAAAAAAGTACATAACGACAGGAAATGGGTAAAAAAAGAAAAGGGGGATATTGGCAATATTTGATTAACTGGAAATGTATCACTTGGGGGTATAACGGAGCGACACACCTTTATCATTCTTACATGTACATTCACTATGATTTTCTTTTTCATTGTAAGATTAAGGCCAAGGTAAAAAATAAGCAAATGATACAAATAATTAAAATAAGTCACAGTGTGTAACAGTGATGGACAAACTGCGGAAAATGAATACATTTCGTTGAACTGTCGATACAGTCATGTATTTTGAAAATTGAACGCAGGGCGATGAGGTGAACAAATAATAATAATAAAGATAAATCAAAAGTATACACCTTCGCGATTTTATACAATACTGACACCTTTAAACCCCTATCTTAGTATTGATGCTGCAGGATAAAAGGTGATGAGTTTACAATCTCACTTGAATTCAAACAGGTTTACAAAACAGGGATATCATTACAACGTGTGCAAGTGGGAATTGAAATGTAAAACGATTTTGTTTTCATTGGGGCCAAGATAATTTCGCCCACGCAGTAGTTTTACTGTTGGATAAAAAAGGTATGGGAAGATCCTTTTAAGCTATTGACTATAAAATTTGTATGAGCCCAGCCCATAATATCCGTTATGCATAATGTTAAAAAAACTGCAATAACACAAATAAACAGGATATTAATGATATAAGCGATTACTCACGTTAAATTAATATGTAATCAAAGTGTGTAGTCAACAAAACTTCAACAACAACGTCGTAAACATTAGACGAAGTAAATCCTAGTAAATCCTTACGGGTAAAAGGAAATGAAAATGAAATAAGTGATAACTTTCTAATCCAATCGATCAGACTTCATGCAGGTACACTGCAGTTGACAACTAAACCATTTAAATTGTCTTTTTGGAGGGGGGGGGTGCCAGCTCCTTCGAAACCTATACGCCCATTACAATTACGTCATAGTTTATTAATTGAGAAAGACAAGGTTTTAAGACACGGTATCAGTGGTTAAGGTTGTCTTGTTCAAGTAGTTTGACAAACGTATGCATAAGAGAAATATTTAATTCGGGCACTCAAGCCCTTATGTCCTGTGATAGGCCTAACCGTGTAGGCCTAACGTGCGTGCATCATTAGGAAATGTTAGGCGTGTCATGTACTTTCTGTCGCTTCTATATTTCGCAATGATATTATGTCCATGGTAACTCAATAAAACTTCATCGTTTCTCAGTAGCATAGAAATATTATGCTCAATCGGTTTACAATCTTAGCATGGATAGCCATGATTTGATTGTGTGGTACTGCTTTCCGTCATACAAAAAAAAAAAAACGGAAATGTGTTACGTGTACTTAATTTCACCCTCAGTACTCGAACATTGTATTGAATTATGTAACTGAGATTACATACATGGAAGTGCAAGATAACATAGAACGTTAAGATCTCACTTTCCTTCCGCGTCCATTGATATTTCTCAGTTTTAATTCCCGTAATCAATTATTGTAGTCTCATCAATCCTTATGTGCAACACAAATCTAAATTTGTTTTAACAGTAGTACTAGTACCTTGAGAACAAATTTGATAACTATGTTCCTGTGTGCTTCATCATTCTCTCTCCCAATCTGTGTATATTGTGTGTATATGATATATATTATTCATGCTGACATGTTGTTCTTATGTCGTTCTTTTCTCCACAAAACAACCGTGAGAATATTTTTTAATAACTATTAAAAGTACGTGGAATCCAATTATTGTAGAAAATTCTTCAGAATCAGTGTATGTGGTAATGAGGTTAAAGTTACTGAAAGGTCAAGGAAACAAATGATTTCACAAGCGTTTATCTGTCGGAATAATGCACAAGTAATGAATGTGAACGCTTGCCATTGCTCTATTCATCATATTTTTCGCCATCCGTCATTATAAGACATATCTTCTTAAAGATCGATCGGTGGATAAAATTCACAATTTGACTGATTTGACTGATGGGTTGCCTGCGAGAACAATATTATAGGCACCATATCAAAGAACAGATTCGCGGTGCTTTAGGTCATTTTAGTTACGTTTGTGTATGCAGTGGAAACAGTGTAATATTGCAGGATTCGTCACTAATACGTATTACGGAAAATTACATCTTGTCAATGTGATCAGTCATTTGTGACGTCATCGATGACGTCATCTGTCCAAAAAAACGTATTTTGTGTATATCTCATGACTGAAGCCAAATTACATGACTAAATTCAGCACATTTCAAACTCGGGTTAAGAGTCAACTGTTGGACGTACCCATGTGTGCGAGTGCGTGTAATGAAGGACGCGTATGCGCGTGTCAAAGCTTTAAAAAAAATCCACATTTCGCAATTTTCAGTTTGCATAAATTGTATAATTTTGTTATCTTGATTATTATTACGTCGTCTAAGACGTCGTCGAAGACGTCAATAATAAAAATCCAATGGAGTCTATATCTCATGACTGCAGTTAACTAAGATGACACGCAGATCACTTAATTCGCCTCAGTGTCGAATTCAAATCTGGTTTTCATTGAAGTGTTACGTGTGTGGGTTCTCACGTGCAAACACAGTTATAATTTCATTGCATGCATTCCTTTTTTTGTCAGGAGTGCGTCGCCTGTTACAAACGCTGATGTCCTAATAACGCATAATGTCCTTGCCACTTAGGGTATTATTGCGTGACTTATCCAACCAACTACTATGTTCTGGGCAACACATAATGTCATAATTTTTTGTCATCCATAACGTCCTAACAGCTTATCAGGCAATGTCAGTATCTCTTTCACTGATTTTTGGCTACTCAACAAGGATTACGTACAAAATAGGAAATTGATGTACTCCATCCCCACCCAGCGCCCCCCCCCCTCCCAATTCGTGGAAGCAAACACATGACACGATAATGGAATGTATATTGACATAAGCTGCAATTATAGTAAGCTTGTGTTTGTTTGAAATATACACACTAACAAAAATAAAACTGGGTGCACCTTTTCAGCTGCAAGGTTTGCAAGGTGCAAAGTTTCACCCGTGAAGGTGCTCCCAGTGTGACATTTCCGAAGGTGCAAAGTTGAACCTATTTTCTCAGTTGTAAGCCACGATTGATCTTCATGAAGCTCAAGTTTAGCACATGTTTGTGATCAACATGATTAATATCTCATGGAATTCGAAAGTAATTGGGCCATGAGAACAATAGCCCTCCTTTAAAATCATGTTTTAAAGGAGGCGATGTACATATCATTGGCTCTCAATATAGTTGTGCCAAGTCGATATATGAAATGTAATAACACGTTGCAACGACTATTTTATCGAATTCCAATAATCTCACTACCACCGACGGGTATTTATACGACATTAGATGCGACGGTGCCTATGGTGCGAGGATGCTATCATGCGTAAAGACAAATATTATGCGACTGACTGCGATCAATACGTAATATCACCGGTCAGAACTACGCCGAGCAGCAATACATCCGATCAAAAATCCGCCCAGAGTAATGAGCAAATAATTAGGTGTCAGTTTCTAAAAATACACGGCTACAATAAGAAATAAACAGGACGAGATCGAATTGGATTGACTGACTATAAAATGAAGATTTGTGTAATAACTCATAAACGGGTTAAGTGGGGTCCGGGTCGTGAAGCTTGCTCAGAGCGCCAGCAATGGAATCAGGAATTGGTCGGATGTTTCAGGTCAGAAGCTCACGGGTTTCTTTATGAGTGATACGGAGAACAGCAATCGGATGCAGTAAAGATTACTCGCCGTCACTTGTCAATTGTTGTCTCAGGGTTTAAGTGTTAGGTGTTTATTGAAACACGCATAAAGCTTGTATAGTATTAATACATTTATCATGAACATGGTTGCGTACGTTCATAATAAATAATACAATAACAAGAAGCAGAAGAAGAAGAAGAAGAAGAAGAAGAAGAAGTAGAAGAAGAAGAAGAAGAAGAAGAAGAAGAAAAAGAAAAAGAAGGAAGAGGAGGAGGAGAAGAAGAAGAAGAAAGAGGAGACCTTTTTTGACTTTTCAAAATAAAACTTTATTAAAACATAATTTGCATTAAAACATATTTCACAACAAAAATAATACAAAATGATGACAAATTAACAAGAGGAAGAAGAAGAAGAAGAAGAAGAAGAAGAAAAAAAAGAAGAAGAAGAAGAAAATGAGAAGGGGAAGGAGAAACACAGTGATGAGGCAAGTTTTCCTACTCGAACTGCGTCTTTAATATTAAAACTGCAATGCTTGTACGGCTTCAAAACACACATTATTGAATGCAATTCACTTTTCAAATTTAAGTATTCAACAACTATAACAAGTAAAATATAACCAGATGTTTCTCGCGGACTTATGCGTTTTTGTATGTACGTGTTTGTATATTTGCATAATTTACAGTACACATAAACATATGCTTCTGCAGGTTATCAATATATATTTTTAGTAGATTATTTTCGACCCTCGATACTAAGTGAAAATGGAAGTTATGTGTTCGTTTAAATAACAGGTTTCTCATAAAAACAATATCTCATAAAAAGTAAAGTAGTTCTGTATGATTTAAAGAGCTAACCAAGGCTATTGTGAACCAAGATGGAAACGCATCATGCTGTTATAAAAAGAGGATAGTATATATTTCGATGGCAAATTTAAGAGATCCTGTAGCATGTTATAAAAAGAGGATAGTATATTTTTCGATGGCAAATTTAAGAGGTCCTGTAGCATCAGAACAAAATTTATCGACACGATATTATGGATGTTACCTATAAACAAATAGACAGGCGTATATTAGCACACAACCAAATCAATAATTAAAATAAGCATTGTATGATATTCTAAATGTCAGGTTCATTTTGTATCTATCGTCAAGCATATTGCGCCGTGTGATGGGGCCTGTATAGTTTGCTAGTTAAATATATGTGATTATCGTTATTTCTGTTTTACTGCCAACTTATTGAAATAATAAATAGTCCGTCTCCTCCGCTGCTCTTCTTGATTTTGCGCAATGATTTACTGCGATGTTGAAATACCGACCGCCGACTTAAAGGAGGAAGAGTCAGCAACTTACAGGCATAAGTTAAGAAAAAAAAATGAGTAATTGCCAACCAATCGGATCGCACGTCACGTGCACTGGTCTGGAGCTGACCATGCGTGACCGATGCATGCCACCCGACGTTAGTCACGCCGTGGTAATGTATGCACTGTTTGAATCGATAAGCTCTTCCCCCTATAGCTGTTTCTGCAAGTTTTATCCCGGGATGAAACTTGCAAAGACGTAAAATAAAAACAAATTAACTGAGAGCCTTGCTGAGGGTGAGTATCACAAACCCCTTATTAAGGCTTTCTTTATCACCATGTACCATAATTCTCACAATACTCACAATGTCATTTTTTTCTTAACTTATGCCTGTTAGTTGCTGGCTCCTTCTTCCTTCAATATGCTCCTACTTAACCCTTTGGAGACTCAGTACGAGATATCTCGTATTGAGGTCTATGGAGAATGCGTTTTACAGTGAAACCAAATCGTCTCCTATGGGTTCAGAATAGCACCCCTATAAAGCGGATGTGTCACATCTGATGGGTTCTAAGTTGAACCTAGATTGATGTATGATGCACGAAGATGCAATTTTCGCAATAGTTCAAGCAATAGGATCGTTAAAAAATACCGCAATTATCTATTTACTTGTCTGTAGAGAGCAGCTGCAAATTACAAGCGGGTGATCATCTTCCGCGAATGTTGGCGTTCGATATCGTTTTACTAAATGATGCAGCGTAAGTTCCGAATCTCAACCCGCGACAACACGAGAAGGGAAAATAATCAAATTTGCAAACCCGTAATGTTATCATTCCTGAGATCCATGTAGCTTAGCTTATTACGTTACGGTGCATTTGGTACATTTTGTAGCTATCGAAACTCATTTAACTGCACCGGGAGTAGCTTTCTGTCATAAAATGTACCATACTATGTCATACATGTATATCGGCTAATCGGCAATGAAGGCTAAAACGCGCGTATTAAGAACGTCACGCTCGTGCACGTTTTTCTCCTTGATCGCCTTGACATTATTTTGGGTGTTTTAACACTGTCTCAATGTAATTCCTCATTTTCCAACATTAAAATAGTAACTGGGTTTTTATTTAGTAACTGCCCACTTTGCCTCGGAGGAGATTTCCATTACACATCGGATGTACTTAATAATTCCTTCACTCAAGCGCAGAAACCATGAGTTTGACTTCAGTATCTATATGGACCATTAGACGCCTCAGTCGCAATCACAGTAATCTAACCGAATTATCTATCATCGACAAGACTGCAAGGCAGGCACACTTTCCATGTTTGTGTGCTTAGTCTTTCTATCCAGACTTAAACTTCATATTTTCGACACGTATACAAGAATTATAATAGCATAGCCCATTTACTTAGCTGTTGTGCGGTTGTTGCGACTGTTGGTGCTATTGATGTTGCTGAATATTGACATTGTGTCCCACGTAAAGATCTGACGAAACTTATTCGTCTAAGCTGTGAAAAAATCGAAGTCCACTTTGACTTGAGCAGGTTTTCCTAGAATGGTTGGATTGCACATGGCACCACACAGTCTGAATGTAGTATTTTCTGTTATCTGATCTTATTTTATTGTCAGAAAAGGGAAAAGGGGCTTGGAATCGTGCGGTGTTTATTTTGATTAAAAACGAGGTAAAACTAAGTATCCAACGCATCTTCCGCCGGAGAAAGAATCATATTTCTTCGAGAAAATGTAGTGTGGTTTTTCGACTGATGACACAATATGTCTGGTTTGTGCAACATAATACAGAGACAGTGGTTGGAACATAGTTACTGTTGCAAATTGAGTTTGTTTATAAGAAGAGTATATTACTAAAGTATAGTTTCTTGGTGTAATGTAGATTACACGCTAAACGTACATGCATTGACCAGTGCCCGAGAGAAAAAAAAACGTAATCTCTGAAAGAAGAGGAAATTAAGTTTTGAATGAATTAATTTTATGTGGACAAGATATCTAGTCAATGTGTGGTCTAGTGGAAATTGATATTATGATTAAATGGGAAAGTTTAATATGGATCAAATATCTCGTTTTGAAGTTGACACATTATAGATAATAGTCTACACGCAATGATTCAGTGACCATCAACATTTTTTTTTTCTAAACAAATGAATTTAAACTATCTATTTCATAGAAAAGTAATTCCTGTCATATCACTGACTTTCTGAACAAAGTGTTCACAAGTACTTATAAAGGATGGCGTTATCAGAGAACGAAATTAATAAAGAACTAATTTTGTACATTATATTTATAATTATATGTTTATACGTGTACATAATTTACATGTGTTTATATACGTTGATAGGTGTGTGCGTGCACGCATACATACGTGCATAGGTGTGTGTATGTGTGTGTGTGTGTGTGTGTGTGTGTGTGTGTGTGTGTGTGTGTTTGTGTGTGTATGTGTGTGTGTGTGTGTGTGTGTGTGTGTGTGTGTGTGTTTGTGTGTGTATATAATATGCTTGTGTGTGTAGGTGTCAGTGTGTGTGTTTGTGTATGTGTGCGTGTGCGTCTTATTTTACCTGGTACTGTATTTCGATAGACAGCGCGAAAAGATACCGTATGTTTGTTGGTTTTTCGGGTATTTATTCTGTACGTGGAAACAAACTCAAAACTATTTA
Organism: Eucidaris tribuloides; assembly: GCA_001188425.1. NCBI lineage: Eukaryota > Metazoa > Echinodermata > Echinoidea > Cidaroida > Cidaridae > Eucidaris > Eucidaris tribuloides. The sequence continues at coordinate 14,667 of JZLH01S0129493.1, forward strand.
TGTAAGGTACTTTCTCGTGGAGTTTAATTTCACCAATCAGGTCACATAACCTGTCATTATCTAGAAAGGTTTCACTTGATACTTAACCGGATCGTTTTGTTATCTGTCGGTATATATGTTTACCGTACCAAATCATATCGAAGGCAGGTGGAATATTCTTTACAATCGCGCGAGTAACGGGACACCAAAAAGCTCAGAATCGTTTTACTCTGATCTGACAAAGTCTTCCGTTAAACTTGTGTTACAAAGACGACAGCTTAGCTGGGGTGATAAATTTCTCCAATCTGCTACCATAATATGATTACGTTTCCTTTGGATTCGGTTTAAGGAAATGAGAAGTTCTACTTTCATTCGTTTTCCCACTTTTTTATTTCTCTTTCTATCTCTCCCTTGTCAGTTAGTACAAATATTTTGTTTGATTAGGTAAGCGGCTAGGAGCTGTCCATCAAAGCAGGGACAAATTAAACTAATTAAGAATCTGGTGTGGTACATCGTCAGAAGGATAAACAATGGCTGATTTGTTTTCTTTGCTATTGAAAACATTTATTTTCTTGTCTTGACTTTGCGAGGACGTGAAATGCATATTACTATAATCAGATAAGGCTGTTTTCGTGTTTTGTTTTGTTTTAAGAAATAAGGGAATTGGGGATAGTGTCGACGTTGATACAATTTGGCCCCGGAGAACGATTTTCCCTCGGTACATGCTACCCTTCGCCACATACTATAATCACATATAGTGATATAATCAGTTACCATGAAGAAAAGATATGTATATATGAAAAACAAATTGCTTTATTAGACTCACAAGTACCGATTGCAAAATAGACACGTGCACGTCCCGTTAAACTTTTCAAAACTTTTAAGCAAACGTACATGTACCAGAGATTGACGGCCAATCATATTAATGCTGATAATAATGATAAAAACAGGAAAAGAAATTGTTTTAATATATCAATGTGAAAGATACCATTTAGTCGTGAAAAATTGACGTAGATTAAGGTGTATTATGGGGAAAAAATATCATAAAGACAAATGGAGAGAGGAGACAGAAGACGAAGAGGAAGGACGAAAATAAGGAAAAAAGGAAGATGAGGAGGAGGAAGAAGAAGAAACAATCAGCAGATAAAGAAGTGACGAGCAAGTAGGAGGAAGCTGGAGAAGAAAATTCGAAGAGGAAACGTGAGAAAGAAAAAAAAGACAAACAGAACAAAGAAAGGACGAGGAAAGAACAACGACAATCAAACAAATGGGATGACACTCTAGTTGTTGAATAACCCCAACTGTTGTCAGAATAGAATATTCCACGCAAGTAGATTAAAAAAAGCTTACCTACCAAGTGACCCATGTGTATTTTATGATAATGGAGTCAGTTTTGTTATTCTTGGCATTTGGTGTTTTACGTGTCATATGAAATTACACTAAAAAAATCGCTCAACTACATGCACGTTGTAAATCTATCCCTACCAAGACTGTTAAACTTTTGTCCCATAGGTAGAACTGTCATAAAGGGAAAATGAATGTAAAAAAAAAGTACAACGATAGCCGCTGCGCCTATGGGTAGGAACGTGCCGCAGCATAAATGATACAATGTAATAGTCATCGTTCTTTAGCTCAAAGGAAAAGTGCTCCGGGGCACGCTATTTGAGCGAATGCCCTTGGAAATAATTCCTGACAGAAAAATGATAGACTGTGAAGTATTTCATTAAGAAGACGTCTTAGTTGCCTACTTCGTCTGCAGTTTTGGTGATGAGGAATAAGAGAGTGTGGGCTGCTGGGTAGACTTCAAACCATACATACAGGTGTGTCGCTACAGACTGGGTGAAGATGTCTTGTCAGGTACAATCACACATACAGCGGACAACAGATATCACGTCGGCACACCTGTTAACTGCTTAGGTTCGCAAAGTGCCCTATCGCTTCAGGTGATAATAAGATCGTGTCTATTTCAAATGTGACATTCGCCATAAAGAACCCTTTTGGAAAGATAAAAAAAGAAAAGTCAGAGACCTAGACATGTCCCAGGAGATGTACACGAGTGTCAAAAATCGCAGATTAGTCAAGATGGCACGGACAGATCTCGTGGAATGACAATCGTAATCTGACATTTTACGTTTGCACCTTAAGAGCAAAAAACCCGGATGCAGCTTTAGATTGATGGCTACCCACGCGTTGCCCACATCATGTTTCTTGCTGGAGTTATCAGCGGCTAGGTGACGATTTCATTTCTATTATTTAAGTTTTTTCTCTCTCTTTTATGTCATGATATAATTGTCCGTTCTTTATTTTCTAACGGTCTTCTATCTCAAAGGTATGAAGAAATAAACGTTTCGATTATAATGACATGTACTTTAAGATCTTGAAATCAATAAATATTACTTGTCAAATATATGTAAGTACACACGCGTTGAGTGCCATTGTCTGTTAAGACGTATCAGACGAACTGCCATTTTCAGGTGAGAAGGCATCCGCTCGACTACCGATGTCATCTTAACACGCAATTGTCCATGCCTTTTGCAGTGGGTGTGTGCATTGCACGGATTACTGATTCTTTTATCACCTGTGGTAAACATTTGATTTTATGTCCATGAGAATTTTTGAAGATCTATAAGTTAGACGTTAAAATTATCCGGCGCATGAGGAATTAAAGCGTTGGCACAATAGTGTATTGACACTATACAATTAGTCCTATGGGCACATAAAAAGGTGTTCCATTTATTGTTAAGATGATACATATTGATGATTACAGAGAATTTATAAATTAACGATTATTTTTTATTTTCATTTAAACTAATTTATTGGAGGCAATTTTTGATTGACACATAATTTGTTTTTATCGTCTGTGTGTACGCCTATAATAAGTATTTGTGTACACATCCTCTCAACGATGTGAAAACTGATCCAATACATTTATTGATATCGAAATGTATGTGTGTGTGTGTTTGTTTGTTTGTATGTGTGTGTGCGTGTGTGTGTGTGTGCGTGTGTGTGTATGTGTGTTTTTTCGTTTGTTTGTATGTGTTTGTATGTGTGTGTTGCGCCTTTTGTAAATAAGTCATGATACAAATACAAAAACTTAACTAGGTCAAAGGGAAATATGCTCCAGTTTCAATTATATGGAATTTAGATGCACAAGCTTGCTTGCGCGAACACTGCAATGCCATGTTTATTTTCTCACAGGGAGTGCTGTTAACATTTGTCTTGCCTTGGAAGTTAAACCCATTGATCTAAAGGCCACAGCACACTACACGACTTTTGTCGTACGACTGCACCGACTTATATTTCGTACACGATCAGCGTGTACGAAATATAAGCTTTGTTTTTTTATTTCGGATCCAAGTCAGTGCAGTCGTACGACAAAAGTCGTGTAGTGTGCGGAGGCCTTAAGAGAGAGAGAAAACGGGTCGTACTATTGTTTGTCAAAGTATGCAATTCAA
>JZLH01S0129493.1:42837-55576 GCA_001188425.1 Eucidaris tribuloides
TGTGCGTGTGTGTCTGTGTGTGTAGGTGGTTGTATGTCTGGTTACATCAGGGTATTCGTACACGTGTGCTTAAAATGTTTGTGTGTGTGCGTGTTTGTCTACGTTTGTGTGTCTGTGTCTGGTTTGTGTGTCTATGGGTGTTTGTACGTGTGTTTAAAATTATAGAAGGAAGAAGGAAAAGGCATTCGAGCAATTTTGTCTATGGGTTTTACTCTGTGTGTGTGTGTGCGTTTGAATTACTTTCCGTGGTATGTGCGTATGCATATGACACAATACACACGCAGCGCTAAGAAACGGCATGTAGGCCTATCTGTTTAGTGTCACATACAAAATGTAGAGACTTCTTGAAAATTGCATCTCGTTTGACTGCAGAAAGAAACGAGGCCTACAAAACATTAGAGCCATGGCCTTGGGCTACATCATCACCTCTCCTTACTCTATCTGGAATGGTTGAGGAAGAAACCCGGCCCCTAGATGATCTCCAATCAGCTCTTTTATCACGAATCCCCTTGGACGATGAAATCTGAGCATTTTGTCCCAGTCTAGCTTTAATCTATTACATCCAGTGTAGAATGTAACTCAACACGAGCGAGAAAAGGGATTGCAAATGATTAATTAACGATGTCCTTTTCATTCGAACACGTGTACGGAAGAAAAGAAGCATAGTACGGTCTGTTTTGTTCCAAAGCTCCCTTTTCATGTTGCAAATTTATGCTTGGCGCTTTCATGAAACTTTGATGTACCGGGATGATTTATGATCACCTGTGTAGTGTAATATATGCCCGTCTTACACTCAGTTGATATAAGACGTAAAACCAAAAACAGCGCTAAACCGTTTTTTTTCTTTTTTTTCTCGATATATTCCCGGGAATTCAATCTTTACACTCCTCGAAGATGTTTCTCCTTCCGGTGGAGGGGTGTTTTGTTTCGGTTGTTACTGATTATTTGACTTCATTTGCAGATTGTTCGTTTTTCTCTGATTAAAGAAATGTGAAATCTGATAAGAACTGTATTGTAGGTTTTACGCTTTTCCGTGTAAATCCTCTAGTTGATGGTCGGCTAGCCTTATAATGGTGATGAGCTGTGTTCTCGATATTCTGTCGCCCAATGTAAACAGAGAGAAGTTTATGAAATATATCAAATGTCAGTAGAGATTAATTACGACGAAATAATACAACTACCTTGTAATTGGCCAACATAATGAAAAGTTTAAGTGTAATATGTTTACACCACAAACAAAAGACCAATAATAGTTTTCTAAATATAATTATCACACCAATATTATCATGAAAGCAACAATACAATAACAATTCAAAAGGATCGTTAAACAAATTAAAACATTTCCAATCATTTTGATAGTGAACGAGAAGACAATGAGGAAACTTAAACATGTTACTGAGTATTAAAGAGAAGAAGGAAATGAGAAGAGAAGAAGAAGAAGAAGAAGACGACGACGACGAAGAAGAAGACAACGAACGCATTCTTCATAATTATTGCCATTGATTCCTATTAGCAAAGTCGTACGTCTATATTGCACTTCGTTATACCCATCAATCTCCTGCTATTACACAGTGTTACATAAATGCATAAGTCTTCCCACGTGATCACATATACCCCTGCATCAAAATAAGAACTCTCTAAAGACTCTATACTCTAATTATTCTGGCGATTTATACCGGGGACTGTCTCCAACATGTCAATAGCATCAAATCGCGACATCTTTTAGATACCTCCCAATCCTCGCGAGAGGTAAAAACATTATGACTACAAATTAGCAAGTGCTCGAATTTCGGTTATCCTAGAAGAAGTGCCAAGTAGCTCACAGATACGTTTAACTAATGTGATGAAAAGAGGGAGTATGTGTTTTGTTAGGAACGCTTAACTGAAACAGTACTTGCTGACAGCGTATCGCATTATTCCTTTTTTCTTTCCCTCTATTGTTCGTCAATCGCTTAACTTCTCAAGTGTTACACAGCACGGTTGACAGATATAATTTTAAAAGTGATTGCAGATATGAAATACCATTTTTTTTCTTTCCCTGCTTAGACTGGCACTGAGGGATAACATTTTTGATATATACTATAGATACTTCAAAATACACAGTAAAAATATGCAGCAACTTACAAAGGGTATTATGCACCTAATCTCCCACAAGTGGAATACAATTATCATACTGTCATCTGTTCTTTTCTTTTCTTTTGTTTTGCAGACCTACAGAATTAAATTCATCACTTAAACATATTAGGGGATCCACCAGACACTACAACGATAAATAAGCTAACGCATTGTGTATTGTATAATTCACGTGGTACGGACATTCTTTTACCGTATAATGAAATGAGACAGTGATTCGAAGATTGTGGGCTTCACCGTTTGAGCTGACAGAGAGTACACGTAAGCGCGAAAGATTAAAAAAGTAAGTTTACCTAAAATGTCACCAAATTGATGAAAAATGTTTGCTTTTCCTAAGGAAACGATTGAGATTAGACTTTAGTGTAAATTATAACGATCTTAAAAAAGTGAAATATATTACTAATTAATGTTTTGTATTTTTACTGCCGTAACACATTTATGAGGGTGCCTTTTACTTTCCGAAGCGCCTTTTCTCACGAAACATGGCCTTTCAGTACCGAGACTTTAGTGAGAGGTAACTGTTTATGTGAATCATTACATTACAAATGTTTTTAGATAATTTGGTCGATATGTTCATTTTGGGGTGTGTAAAATTATCAACAGTCTTTAAAGATTGTGTCATTGATTTGCACTTCAAAAAACATTTATATGAATGAAATCAACTGAAATCATATACAATGTGAAGATTAATATAAATAAACACCTCTCATAGAGACTTGGGGTAAAATATTGAGTTTTGGTGAAAATCTGGACGGTTAAACGTCATCCTTTTTCAAATTACTTGGGAGCAATTTCAAAATATCCGCGACGTCAAACGTGCACGTGCCGTTCCAAAATGGTCCGATCAGTCGTTAGCCAAAGGTCGCGCGGGGGTTAGCTGTTAACCAATCAGAGCGCTCCGCTTGTCTTGCGACGGTGCACAGTAACCGCGATTCGCAGTTTGAGCAAAACTGAAACTCACGGAAAGAACAACACTCTGGTAACATGTCGTTATTAGTTTTTCTTATAAAACAACAAATTCATGACGTATGGATCTCAGACTTTCAACACACCATTTGTAAGTACTAAACTACCGTTTGGTATTAATATTGAAGGGAAGTAATGGACTTGCACATCCCTGACACAATCTTTAAGGGAAACGGTGCATGACCAAAACTTGCAGCACTTTTCCGTTGTTCCCCTATTTAGGATTCTTAATGTGAAAACACCAAATCACCTTGCACCTACATAGAAAGTACAACTGTTTACAGGGATTTCCGAAACCAGCCTACCCAGTTTTACCAAAGACTTCCTTTATGCTACGGCTTTACACCATGTAACAAAACGCCGCATGGATCTTGGAAAGGATTTTTTGTCCGATTTCAGACCTAAGCTACCTATTGCAGTCGAATAAAAAAGAGCGGGAGGTGATTCAAATGCTTGCAACAACGGATGATGATTGTGATGTTGAAGTTAGCAGTAATAGTAGTCAAATGCAAACACTGAGCGAGTAGGATAAACGCTTGTAGACTTATAGTTCAGTACGAAATGTTATATGGTTGCATTCCCCTCGACCATTGAACAACCGTATTCAAAATGAAACAAAATAATCATGGAAAAATGATTTACAAACGTGTTCATGTTCTTGTGCGTGCTTTGAAGCAGATAAGAAAGCCGGAAAGCTCCCCAGCACATGTAACAAATACCACATTTTCAATCTTCACGCAATATCCATTTGCATAGAAATGTATATGACAGTCACTTTGCACTGTTATTTGCTACATTGTTGAGGATTTCGTCAAATTTCAAAGATCGTTTCCTTTAAAGATAAGAAAAATCCTTTAACATGGAGTACCAGTTTGAACTTTTTCGAGGTTACAAATGTGATCATGTCAACTAGTTCTCAAAGAGAAGCTTGATGAGGTATTACCATACTGTTCACCGCTGTCCAGCGATAAAACGAGAGAAAATGAGAAAGACAAAATATCCTAGTTGCCCAAGACAATAAGAGAAAAACAATAGTAGAAAAAAATTAGACTTGCAGACAAAATAATGACGAAAAGGGATCATTGGCACAAGATAGATAACTTGTCTACCGGTTGATTGCAGTGGCCTAGTTATAACTGAACATAATGATTATAAACGATGGTCGTTGTAGTAGTAATGATGATGATGATGATGATGTGGATGTTGTACGATGGTGATAATGATGATGATGATGTTGACGACGACGACGATGATGATGTGGATGTTGTGGATAATAACGGTGATGAGGATAATGACTATGGCGATGGTGGCAGGGTGATGATCACTCTGGATTAATTCAATTACATAAATCAGAATAAGATATGCTAAAAAGGAACATTAATTCATGTATCGCTTAAACAATTTGATTTGATTTATTTTCTGCATTTCGTATTATAATACATAACATGAACATTATACAAACTTGTTTCAAAATATGCAATTTATGATATATGGTTACAATTATAACACAATTATATCAAATTTATAACTAAATTCATCATATGATATAATGTTACTTTGAAAATTAATGAAATGCAGGAGAATGAAATAATTAATGTTTTTCAAGGAATTTGGTGGATACAATATTTAAAAGAGAAAAAGATGTAGAAAACTCTTGGAGTAATAAAAGAAACTAAATACCCAGAGATAAATCAAAATATATATCCGCACTATCCTCCGGACGTTGAAGATTGCAGTCAATGGCAAATTTATTATGGATAAAACGTCGTTCCTTTTGATTTATGAAAATATTTGTTAAATCTCGAAGATTTATTCTTTCTGTTTAAATGATGGGGTGATGTATCAAGGAGGTATGGAGTATATTCCATGTATATATTTACGGATATCAGCCACATAGTAAGCAGGTAAGGGCGTGCTGGCTATCATCTATTCAAACGACCATACTCAGCAGTTTTTATGCAAAGGGAGTCTCGTAAATCTCATTATGAAACGAGGAGCCTGGATTTTAAATAAAACACATTAAAATTTTCGCCACTGCTTTTGCATTTTAAAGGTCCTACGACATCCAGACACATGTTGACTTGGGTTCATGCCTGTTAGTCTGTGCTTCACCATATCCCCCACAATATCACCAAATATTTGGTGAAAATATGTATTATATAATTTTAAATATTTTTACAACATTTTTCTGCACCCTACTAAGCCCCACCTGTAAAAAAATCATTTAAATCAACTTTATTCATATTCTGCATGCAGCGTCATAATCCTGTAGCACATGAGCTGAACAATAGACAAAGTTATGTGCCGTTTCATTCATTGCTATTACTACGTACACATGCACATAATAGCATCACATTTTCACACAATACCTCCTCTGAAAACCTTTAAATTATAATGGTCATTGCTATGTCAGAGAGAAACATCTGCATAGCGTAAATGCATATGACACTGAATGGCAAGGCACATAACTGTTTCTATTGTTCACCCCAAGTGTTACAAGATGATGACGTCACATGCAGAATGTGAATAAAGATGATCTGGTGCATTTTTTTTTAGCGATGGGGCTTAGCAGGGTGTAAACAAATGTTGAAAACATATTTATAAATATATATATATGATGCATGATATATGATGTTTGGTGATTTGGTGATGCAAAGACCAATAGGCATCAATAGAAGTCAAACTGCGTTTGGATTTCATAGGATCTTTGAAGATCTCGGTATAAAGATATACAGTCCCTTTCTAAAAGAGTTCCGACAACAGGTGACTTGAACGCCATTTTGTTTCCATTACTGCATTTAACATTTCTATTTCATTTCCATAAGCACCTGCGTGTTGGAACGCCATTTGAAACTCCGTCTGCAAAAGGGAATCTATGTATATATATATATTTTTTCATTTATATATATATATATATGAAGAGTTTCATAGCAAAAGCCAATAAACGCCATTTTTTCATTTTTTTTTCAAAAATGGTAAGCAAAATGTTGAATAGCGAGAGGGCTACCTAGCGTACATTTTCATTTTTTTTTCCAAAATTCACTTAACGTCTATTTTCGTGATTCTGAAAACACGGTTTTATGGCAAAACCCAATAGTTCCTCTGTTACACTCATGCTTATTTTTGGTTTCTGTTATATCTGCAAAAACTTCAATACCGAGGAAAATAATAAAGTTTTTTTTTTTAATCACAAATCTCATTGTTATTTCAACAATAACAACCAATGAAAGGTACGAGAATTTGTGTAAGCATGACAATATGTGTTTGCAACGTGACTTGGCAGTTTGGTACACAAATTGATGTAAACATATTCCTAATTTAATCTCTGAGTTATCATTAATGTAACATAAACCATTACATTTACCAACGACTGTTTTCATCATTTTGAGCTGCTTCATTGCATAATTACTACACAAACAAGGTGTTAAATTCTTCGAAACGGAAAAATGCATCACAGAAAACGATTGCAAGTTCACGAAACGGTTAGGGATCGTCGGGTCTAGCCCGAAGAAACGCATTTCTAATCTCCATCGGGCTATACACCGCCTTTCCTCGAAAGATCTTCATATCCCGTTACATGTTATTTGGAACATAATGAGCCGTGCAACTTCATCGGGCTTATTAAACGCAGAACTCGTTTAGCCTCTAATCCTCCAGTACGAAATCTAGCACCAAGTGTGTTAAAGATATGACGCTCGGGGACCCTGGAAGTTGTACCCAATCGTGTATTTCCTGTTCACGGTCGGCCACCCCGTAACGGGGGCCTTCAAATCTCCGGCGTTTCTTTGCTTGTCGCCTTAGTCAGTAGTTAATGGCTGTTCATCGGTAAGCGACATCGTGAAGTTCATGATACGTGTCTGATTTAGTGAAACCCTTCAAGTTCATTCAGGTCACGGTTCACCATCAAGTACTTGATTGGGAAACAGTCGATACTAACCGTTTTGATATGTAACGGAAGCTTCACGATTGTTTAATTTTTACCATTGTGAACATAATAAAGCTCGAACATGTATATCACTGGTCAAATGTATTAGTTCACCATTCCTGGAAAGGAAAATCCAAGTTTTAATGCTACTCGCATAAAACTATCAAGTGGTTAAATGTAAAACCATAACAAATTGTTGGGTGACATAATGTGTTCATGTTATTTGTATAAGAAAACAATAATTTCACATGTGTATAATCTGTACTTTATCGATATGAAACAGGAAAGCTTAAATTTCCCAGGAATGCTAACAACTTTGACACGCGCACACACACACAAAAAAAACACACATACAGACAGACACACAGACACACAGACACACACTTATACGTTATATAGTTCATATATCCCATCAAATGTCCCCGTTTAATGCTTTTTTAAAAGTATTTCTGCAGTTAATAATCATGGTTAAATTGCACTTGTATGTGTATTATTGAATTCACAGAGATAAGAAAACTGCGTTATATCATGACTCTGTAGCAATATACAAATTTAATTTAACAATTATAAATGGTAGGTGAGATTTATTTGGGGAGGGGGGGGGGCAACCAGTCCCACAATACAACACCATTTGTACGCCATCCTAGATTATTTAATTGATAAATCTAGACGATCGAATTTGATAAACATAGATTATCGAATATTATCGAATATTTGGACAACTGATTTGATAAACCTAGTTTATCGAATTTGATAAACCTTGAATTTGACTCTAATTCGACAAACAAGATTTATATCTCGATATTCGGGTTGTTGTTTAAAAAAACTAGGTTTATCAATTCGATAATCTAGGATTCTCGGCGAAAAACCTAGTTTATCATCGATAAACTAGGTTATCGAATTTTTGGACAACTATCGTTCCATAGACGTTCACTGCAGAAACAGAACTGAAACTCAATTAACTCCCCTCCCTCATTTGCTCATTTGCTAATTTCCCACCAAGTATATCAAAACGTGGCAACGGTTGTGCAGCAAAATGAGGCATTGGTTTTCCTCTCGCAGTGTGTATACTGTTGCATTGGAACTTTTTTAAGTCAGTAAATGTGCTACGTTCGTTTCCGCAATTCTGCAATTCCCATGGATCCTTGACATGGCAAATACCGTATTGAATGAGTTATGACTACAGGCAAGTATTTTTCTCACTTTATAGGTGAATTGTCCCATCGAGAATGTTTTGTGGTTGTCTTTGTTGTTGTACAAACGTACAAACGTTTGCGTGCATGTGTGTGTGTGTGTGTGTGTGCGTGTGTGTGTGTGTGTGTGTGTGTGTGTGTGTGTGTGTGTGTGTGTGTGTGTGTGTGTGTGTGTGTGTGTGTGTATGTGTGTGTGTGTGTGCACCCTTCATTTTTATTGAAATTGTCTAGTAAAATGAAAAAAAAGCACTGGTAGACATTACATCTTTAAACAGCAGAGGAGACTTTCACTGCATTTCCCATTATATTGATGGCGACTCGGTGATGACAACGGGTTTGCTGTCAACTGACAAGATAATTTTCTGACAGTTTTGTGCGTTCCTTGTGACAGACTTTCCATGGTCTACATGAAGCCTTCATCGCATACGTCAGTCCTTTGCCTAATAAATACCAGTTGCTCTGAAGACTATGAAACAAATGGGTGAGCATGTTACGTCGTTAAAGTGTCATTATAAGCAGAGCCAGTGAGTCAATTGATGACCATGTTGGTGTACACTATAAGATCATTGCTAATAGCTGATGCATATTTGAGCACAGGATTGACCTCGCAAAACAGCTCACGTGTAGGCCTATTTAATAACCATATCATCGTGGGGTTACTTTAATGTGATTGCTTACACCATTTTTTCCTCCAGGAGAAGGATTCATCAAACTGTATTAAACATGAATAAATATCCAAATTTCTAGATTTCTTCACAAGTACAGTTATCTGAGTTTCTTAAGTAAGTGTGCTAATTAATCCACCTTCCAGTAACTGACTTACTCATTTTGTTCGTTTGGTTGGACTCTCTTGTAAATTAGTAGTAATCATTTTATTTATTAATTTATTTATTCTGTTTCTTGTTCATTATCTATCTATTTATTTATTTATTCAATCATTTATCTATTTATTAAAATGCTTACTTATTCACTTAGTTATCATTTTTATTTATTTATCTTTTCACCAGCATCTCGATTCAAATCTGGGCTGCAATATTGAAAAGTAGCGTAACGTAGTTCAGCGTTAGATACTCATTGTTCAACCCCTGATATATCATTGTGACCCCCCCCCCAAAAAAAAAAGAAAATAATAATAAATGTATACATTACGACAATGTCTCTGATAAGGTCTAAAAGTGTAGCCCTGAAAAAATTAAAGTTCAAAAAGATCATGAAGTGATTTAAAAAAAAAATGAAAATCATTGAGCGACCACTCCAGTTTTCCCCCAAAGGCTACTGTATTACAGAATTTTCGTCGGCTGGCAAAAACACATGTGCCAATTGCTATTTGTACATGTTTTTACGAGTAATAGCATAGCTGTTTGAGCTTTTGTGTTTTTCCTTTCAAACACTGTCAGATATACCAGATAGCAAAGTTTGACTTTTTAATGGGGCTTCCATGGTGTTATATAGTGTTTTAAAGTAATGCAATACAACACTTTAATATGAACCTTGATGAGCCGTCAGTAATATTTGTATATCTTGATATTTGTGTAGATATGTGTATAAGTGTTTATCTATAGTTATTGTTTAAAGATAAGATCGAGTACTTGCAGAACATCATTTTTGCATCAGCTGCTTTCAAACCTTCTGTGAACAGATGGTATTCTGAAAATGTCACTATAGTACAGGAGAGAGTAGTTGAAAACAACAGAACACTTCGTTTTTGACAAATCTGCTACACAAATCCCGACTGCTGACAAAGTACTAACACAGAAATCAATATGTGGGACTATGTTAAAGACGCTACATAACACTGTGGAAGACCCGTTAAAAAATTGTCAAACTTTGCTATCTGACATATCTGACTGTGATTGAATGGACAAATAAACACCCTAAAACACAAAAGTTTGGACAGTTATGCAGTCACTAGTACAATATGTGCATTGGAAATTCTGCAACAAAGCAGTCTATGGGGGAAAGCTGGAATGGTCTCTCAATGGTTTTCACTTTTTTTAAGCATTTAATGATCGTTTTAAGCTGCAATTTTTTCTGGGCTTCATTTTTAGACTGTATCAGAGGCACTGGTAGACACTAGAATCATGTAGCTCATATTTTTTAAACTGGAAACATTGTTACGTCATGCCTTTAATTGTTGTCATACACACTGCAGCAACTAGGGGTACTTAGTCTGGTGTTCAAACTGCCAATCCCTCACCCTTTTATTGCATATGCAATTAATTAGTCCCACATTATAATGCAAATGTAATATACTCTCACCTGGAAACCAATGAAATGTGAAATTTTGAAGACAGATTTTCTATCATCAACCAGTACTGTGTATTCTCTTTAACATTCGCAAAATTGAATGTAAATCAGCGAAAACCATTGGTCCGCCAATGGTCTGGAAGACATTAGGCAATATAACGTCGTCCGACGCATGAGGCGGTCAGCTTCCTCCAGCTTTCTCTGTCTTGGGTTACATTGCTGATATCCCTCCATCTCACAAGGTTGCCTTACAGATCACGTTTAAAGGTATTGGCTAAATTTACCACAGTTAAAAAAATCTGAGCCGCATGATTCCCCATGCTACCACTGTCTTTGATGAGGTCTAAAAATGAAGCCCTGAAAAAAATTGTATTTCAAAATGATTATTTAGTGCTTTAAAAGAGTGAAAATCGTAAGTTGACATTACAGTCAACGTCATATATCATAATGTTACTAACGTTTAGTATTTTTGTCAGCAAATTATAAAGGACCACCCGACTTCGCTGCAAATTTACAGCAATTAACGCGCTTAGCACATTCACGAGACAAAACACCCAACGATTGAAGCGCCAATGTGCCCCACAATTACGCCCTAACGCTAACGTCATGCTAGCTGTCCCTGCAGACGCCGTGCGAAGCCGCAGGCGGCGGGATGCTTGCCCTATTTAAGCCGTCATGCCTACTTAAGGCCGCGGCCGCTGCCCCCCCAACACAAGCAAATTGACACAGCACAGCCCTAGCCTACGCTAGCTAGCTAGCTACGCCCGTTGTTACCGCTCGTAGATGCCTAACGCCCTAGATCTAGATCTACGAATAGAAATTGAGCTATTGAACTGTTCGCCGCCGGGCCTTACGCTAACGCTTTAAGTCTCGCATCAGTGATACGAACGCGCCCGTAGGCGTAGGCGCTAGCCCATGATAGCGTATAGATTCATTCGTATAGATCTATGATATGGCTGCGGGCGCGATTGTCAAGAATGAAACTCCCACAAGCTTTCAAAATTCCAAATCTTTTACCCCCCCACCCCAACCATAGCTAGCAATACCTAACCAAGCAATAACCTACAGAATTTGGCTAGGGCCCAGCCGATAATGCCCCAGCCTAACACCTCGCCGGCCCTCTCATGCCGCCTCGTGCAACAAAAAAATTCATGATTGATGTGGCCATACTGTCTTGGCTCGCGCCCATTCGCATACACCCCCAAAGACCGCCCAACGGATTGCTAAAACTGTCTTATTCATCTTTTTTTTTAGAATGATGCCACTGGCACTTACTTCATCATGTAATTACTTCTACTATGTCTACGCCATTCCGCTTCTTCGCCCTCTTCGCTAAAGCCTCAACTCCATGATGACAGATTAAAAACGTTGAACACACACGTTAATATTTAGCCCTAGGAAAATAAAAAAACCCCGCGACGATCTACTGCCATGGCAGTGAAAATGTCTGATTCAGCTCTAGCTCTTAAGCCTGCTTACGTACGACGTTACGTGCATGCCCGCTATGCCATATGGCAGGCGCCCCCCCCCCCCCCCCCGCCCCCCCCCCCCCGCCCCCCCCCCCCCCCCCCACCCCCCCCCGCCCCCCCCCCCCCCCCCCCCGCCCCCGCACCTCCCCCGCCCCCCCCCCCTCCGCCCCCCCTCCCCCCCCCCCACCGCCGCCCCCCGCCCCCCCCCACCTCAGCCCGCTGCCCCCCAGTGTACACAGCGCCATGCAGTGCCACTGCCGCCAGCCCGCCCCTGAGCCCTGCCACCCGCGAGCGAACGCCCCCAATCTCCGCTACTGAAGTTAGGCAACAAACAAAAACCGCCATCATTTTGGGAATCAATAATCAACGGAATCAGTACTGCCGTACGCGCCCCCCCTCAACGTAAAAGTGCCCGTTGGCATATTGCCTTTTACAAGTATGCCCCTATGCCGTCATTTTTGAAAATTGTCGACTTCAACTCACCAAAAAATAGCAGAAGCATGAACGCCCGATCATGAACGTATCCATCAGCCATTTTGGAAAAGATAAACCGCGCCCCGCCTTTAAACTTGACCCCTGAGTGGCTTTATCTTTTGCCGCCAATGTTAGACACCCTGATCTAAAACTTCTAAACCGGGCCTTTCGAGCAATAAGAAATTTAAACCTATGTCTAACTTGCGAGATTTAAAACCTTAGGTTTTAAACAGGGCTTGTCTAAGCATAAACTTGCTTCGCAGAATACGGCCCCCCACTTTCGCTTTAGTCTTATGCGGAGGAAATGGGCCAACGTGAAAATCTTTCCCCGC
>JZLH01S0129499.1:0-14816 GCA_001188425.1 Eucidaris tribuloides
GCATTATGCTGAAACCACAATCAACACATCATTTAATACACACCTCCAGATATCACTTATACACAAGCACATATGTACACATACATACATTTTCACTGATAAGCAATTGAGTTGTCAACAAACAGCAAAAGCCACAAGATCCCTATTGATTATCAAGTGTGCATGTTTGACATGTTTTCCTTTTTGTGAGTATCCCATACAATTCTCAATTATAATTTACCTGCTAAGTATGTAGATTTAATTGAGGGAAAGTTCATTGCAAACATCTTCAAACCACTAATTTCTCTAATTAAACAAGTAGTGTTAAAAAAAAATAAACATCAAAGCCAATATATTACCACACAGCAGCAACTGCCGATAACAATGTCAATAGAGCTGATAATAAAATTGCCCTTCACAATAATCAGAAATCAGTAAGCAAAACATAGATATTTTGGGGGAAAAAATGAATTCTTGTACATTTATTCCACCCATTGAGAGTATTATCAAGTTCAGTTTTTAGGAACATTTGTGAAAAAATTTGCAATGTAATGTCAAGTCAAGTTTTAGCGAAATATTGGGCAAATTCATCGTAAATAAAAAAAAAAGTCTCAAAGTCAATGTGCTCAGGGAAATCACTAAGTGAAAACATTAGAATATATTAAGTGAATGACTTTCCATTCCAAGAAAAGGCCATATGTAAAACATTTCTACCATTTTCAATTTCCACTGTTAACAAACAATACATTTATTCTATTACCTGTTAATGCCCAATGTGTACCAGTGCACACCAAATTGACTTATGTCAGGCTCAGATATTTGACTAGATAGACTTCCAAAGTACAGATTGAAAACAAAATGCTTTTGCAGTCTCTTGCAGATCAATAAGGTATAGGTGCTAACCTCTAAGACTAAATTAAACAAAGGTTTTGATACAGGTGAAAGTAGAGCTAAGTCCAGAACTTGACTAGACCTGGTCTTAGATCATTAAAGCATTATGCATGATACTCCACCCACTTGTGAGTTGTAGAAGGTAAAGTGACTCATTGTGGCACATTATTGTAAATCTGCATTATTTGGGGGAGGGGGTAGAAGTAGAAAGCTTTATAAGTGAAAAGAATGATCGCTTCTTCTTGGGACAAAGGTTGACAACAAGCTTCTGCCACCCAGTCCAGTCCTTGGCTGGAACCTCCAACTGCCCCTATGGCCCATCCTCTTCTCCTGTCTGACTCCATGTCTTGTCGCCTGCTGTTTCTCGTTTCCCTCTTTCTTCCATGTCCCTTCTTTTCGATGTCATCTGGGTGGATGAAATGACCATCGACCTAGTAGCTTTTGGCAACTAACTTTCACATGCCAGTGTCATAACTGTGGCTGTTGAACATCCTCCCCAGTCCCATTTAGTTTTGTGCTTTCTCATTGATTAGTTTGCACTTTGCAGTCGCAGTTGTTTTCTTGGGTGGGGCTGCTAACTCATTTCGAACCCTCCTCATAAATAGGCCTTGGGACCACTAGCACTGGTTAAGATGATGTTTTGTAAACCAAGGCAGAGTTAAGTGATCCCATCTCAATGAATGAGTGCTTGGCAGTAATTTGATATGATTATCTGATGTAAACAATATTGACTACAGTATGGGATGTTCATTTAAAGACAATTTCAGTATATTGTGAAGGGATGATTCAACTCACAATACTGCAAATTTTGGAATACCAAAAAAACTATTTGTAGATTATTCAAAATATTAGGTCAGCAGTAACCATTTCATGAAACCACCATTAGACACCATGCTTTGCTTCAAAACAAACACACCCACCCACACCTTCCCGAAAACCCCACCTCCCTGGTTGCACCTGGAAACAATCCTCCCTCCCCCCCCTCCCCCCAAAAAACTGTTTTATTTATTATTTTTTTTTTGGGGGGGGGGGGTCATCATGTCATAGCTCTCTTCCTGCATGCAGCTGGTGGCCCCAATCAAGATTGTGCATGGAAACGTGTAGCTATCCAAAAAGTTTACTAATTTAAGTTTTGAATACAGTAAATTGTGGGCTTTGACTAGCTAAACCCAAATCCCGAAAGCTTCTAGGGCACCATCCCTTTGATCCCCAGCAGAGGTGTTGTTCCTACACTTTACTAGCGGCCTTATAGAAAAATCGGTGGGGGAACCCCCCCCCCCCCACCCAACCCATATTCCTGCTATGTCACCAAAACCCATCCATTTATGCCAAATTTCATGCATTTGTCGGGTCACACATGAATGCATTACAACTCAGTCTGAACAGGTTACATATTTTTTCCTTCATCGCTTGCTGCACATTATTATATGTGCATTAGCTTTGCTTGGCCCACTGCAAGCAGTGTTATAGCAGCCAAGCATGGCACATCCTACATACTCGATTCTTTGGTTGGTGCAGCCCGGGCCGACGTACAACGTCATGACTAATAGAGACATGTAACCAGGATTGGCGTGTGTGTGAATCATTTCAACATGTTGAGTAAGAGGGGAGGAAAATATGTATGAAACAACCAGTGTTTGGCACATAGTTTCTCACTTCCCCTATACTACCCATGCAGTCAGCATACACACATGAAATACATGGCATGACAGTGAAGTTAACATGCTGAACCTGACACAATTTAGCATTATGGAGATCCAGTTTGAAAAAAATTGGCAAACTTTGATATCTGAGCTACATAGCAGAGTTTGAATGGGAAAATAAACACCCTAGACTACAAAACTTTGAAAAGCTATGCTGCAGGCCAGGCCACTGGCAAGATATAAATGAACATCATTCATGACTTATGCATCAGGCACCACCCATAATTGTAACATAGCAGTCTATGGGGGAATATGGACATGGTAAAAATGGGTACTCGCGTACATTCTCACTTTTTTTAAAGACACGATGTCACATTGTTTGGATGGACAAATTAACACCCTAGAACACAAAACTTTAAACAGTTATGCTGTCACTCATAAAATATGTACAGATAAAAATCGGCACATGAATTATTCCCAGCTGATAGAAAATTCTGGTACACAGCAGTCTATGGAGAAAAAAGGGAATGGTAGCTCAATGATTTTCACTTTTCAAAAGCACTAAATGATCGTTTTTAACTGCAATTATTTCAGGGCTTCATTTTTACCCCTTATCAGAGACACTGGTATCAAAGGGAATCATGTGGCTCAGATTTTTTCTAAACTGGAAACATTGTTATACGATGCCTTTAAGCACTGAATTCTCATTTGGAAGTACAATTTTTTTTTTCAGGGCTTTAGTTTTAGACTTTATCAGAAACACTTGTAGCATGTAGGAATATGAAGCTCAATTTCTTTTTTTGTTCTTATTTTATGGAAACATTGTTTGAAAACTATGCCTGCCGTTCTGAACAATGTCACATTAGGCAACTATTGGGGGTCAAATTTGAACAGCTGTAACTTCTAACACATGCATGTTGGAAAAATTGTGTACAAAACTTGTAGAAGAATGTACTGGTATACCTTTCATAATAATGGAAGTTTTCTCTTAACCCATTGCCTCTGAGATTCTGCCAATATCATAGAGTTAACACATAGCACATCTTGTTTCTGTAGCCAATGTGTTAATGTTGTTTAGATTTCTGAAGTTAGAATGAATTTTGTGAAGTAATATATTTTGAAATAATATATATCCACAAATACATGTGAAATGCACATGTTTTCCCCATTTCACACAAAAGTCTTTGATGAAATCTTAAATTTTGTAGGAATTAATGTAAACCCACCAGGTTTGTAAGTGATTATATTGAGAGCTATTTGTCTGTTATATAAAATGAAAAAAAAAATGTATTACTGACAAACTTTTTTATATTATTAGCACTTATGTGGGGATACTATGTGTGGTGCAAAATTAAACTAACACAGGTAAGTTAAAAGCCATTGGAATTCATTAGCAAACTCAAATAACTTCTCAATAGAAACACGTACATGTATGTAACAACTATTTTTTGTTTTACATTATAGGCAAGTGTTATGACATCATAACATTGTGAATGTGGAAAAATAAGACACGTGGCCTTTTTCGCTTTCTGATAACTTTTAGGATTAGGTAACATGATAGAATTGGGATGTAGAGCCATGTTCAAGACAATATAGTGATCGTACCTGTTACAAAAATGATGATCCTGACAAAGAAATTGTATCTGGTTTAGAGTTACAGTACTAGTTTGAAAATAGTTTGAATCTTTTAAAAGAGTCAAATCATGAAATAAAAAAAAGAGTAAAAGACACATCGCAAATGATGGCATTAACTCTGAACATGTCGCTTGTGCAATTTTGTACCACAAATGGTATGCTTTAAATAACTATTAAAGGTATTGGCTTACATTTACCACAGTTAAAAAAATCTGAGCTACATGATTCCCCATGCTACCATTGTCTTTGATGAGGTCTAATAATGACGCCCTGAAAAAATTGTATTTCAAAATGATTATTCAGTGCTTTAAAAAAGTGAAAATCGTAAGTTGATCGGATTCACCTGCCCATTTTCTCCCATAGACTTACTGTGTGTACACCTACGCTATTTAAACTCGCCCCGAGTTTTAATTGTTTATTGATGCATAACTTGCCATCGGCAGTGTAACTTTCCAAACTTTTTTATTCTATGGTGTTTATTTGTCCATATGAACACTACTATGTACTTCAGATATCAAAATTTGACAATTTTTTTTTAATTGAAGCTCCACAATGTCAGCCAGTCAGCCTATTACTTTAAAAGAATATAATGTTTTACAGTATAGCACAGTGTTATTTGTTATTACACTTTTGTATGTTGAGGAATAGCTCTCACCAAACTACTCCTAAAAAACCCCATAAGTTTACCATACATTGGATGATTTCCTGCTCATATGACACATATCACAAATTTTCTGTGAAATGGGGAAACAATTTTTTGTTCTAAACACTACACAAAAAGTAATTACCACCTTTTTCAAAATACCATAACTTTTTAAGGAAACGGTTTTGAGCAAAATAATTTGGCAGGAGTGGTCCTGCACTCATTGACTAACTTCTGTGTGAAAATGTGATTGATCCGTCAAGTCATGCTTGAGTGAGCACGTATTAAAGGTAAAAATGTCTCTTTTGGGGGGATTTGTGATACAGGATTGTTACAAATTCTGTTTCTGATGAATGATTTAGCGCTATTCATGCTAATCATCTATTGTTTGCCTCCTTACACCTCCCCAGACACTTTTCACATATTAAACGGTTCAGTATGCTCAATTTAAAAATGTTTATCCTTCCTAACTTTTGAAACTAAAGTCCATTAAGTTTATTGAAAAAATTGAATTCAAATATTTTTCAGCAAATTGTATCAGCACATGTTTTACGAACATAAGAGGTTGTAACCATGTCATGGTTGAGTGAGCACACTTTATTAAAGCAAAAAATACAATTTTTTACTGTTATTATGGCACAATAAATGACCCCTGTGAGTTTTGAAAAGTGATAATTTAGCCTTTAGTGCATGCTCACTCATGCATGACCCTACGTATCAATTGCGTTTTCACACAGAAGTTAGTAAATGAGTGTAAGAACACCTTTGCTAAATTGTACTGCTGAAATTTGTTTCCTTGAAAAGTTATAGTATTTTGAAAAAGGGGGGAACTTACTCTTTGTGTAGTCTTTATATGGCTATGCTCATGGACATGTTGATCCCAAAATAAAGAACTTGAAACGATTTTGACAACATTGTAATGAAAGTACAATTTGTGAAAAGGGTGTACCTTCATCTGCAACTTTTCTACTCAAACCTTTTCTCCACCGTGTATTCGTAAAAAAAAAAAAAAAATCTGTTTGAAATCGACAAATGCACACAAAAACTTGTTCAGTGTGGCACTGTTCAAACATATAAGAAACTTATAAGAGTTAGTGCAGAACTTGAGCAGTAAAGAGGCAACTAACGTGTACTTAAGTCAATGTAGAACCAACACCTGGCTTTAATATTCCCTCTGCATGGCAGTATTATCATGACACAGCCACTTGCAAGCAAACATGACATGGAAAGGAAGGGGGTCATTTTGCCCCCGTACCTTCTACGTACATCATGGCTCCTCGCAGTGTAGAGTCCCTTGTAGGCCTACATAGAGTGCCTTGTTCTCAGTGGTTATATTTTGTGTTTGAACATCATCAAAAAGTGTGACAACAAAAATTGTTACACAAATACAGTTAAAATCAAATCATTTGGAGATAGAGCATTTGCAAGAGTTGTATCAAAATTAATAAATTCTCTCCCACAAAGTTTGCAGGAGATCACTCAAAACAGTTTAAAGTTACTATTGAAATTGTACATATTTTGAGTAATTTTCATGTAGCTTTCATTTTCATAATGATATTGGAATCCACATTTATACTCTCCTGGAAGTTCAACAGTAAATTTTACATGCAGTAGAGACTGTTAATTTATAGCATAAAATAAGATTATTATCTTGTAGAATTTTGGTGCGAACCCAGGTTAAAGGTTGCTAGCACTTGCTAGGACTTGAACATACATAAATTTGCTCAGCTGAGTTAAAATGATTTGAGTATAAATGCATTGAAATTGTACTTTGCTGTTTGCATATACATGTAACAACAGTTTCTCTTTTTTTCAGATCCATGTTATTCCAAATTTATCTTGATATAATTTTTTTTTCACACCGATCAACTTGAAATTGACTTTTTTCTTCAGCTAATATGAAAAGAATAAAATTACATTTAATTTGTGTGTATATCACACAACACTCGTCCTTCCAGAATATTTTGTGGCAAAGTATATTAGGCCTATATAATAATGCAGAATATTGTTAAATTCAAATAAATCCATAGACACTGGAACTATTCAGGTTGGATTAAAAAGTTGTAGAATTACCAGTGAAGTCCAATGTAAGTGTACTCCAAAATAACGGTGAACTGCCTTTAAAGGAATTTCTGAGTAAAGTAAATCCAAACATGTTATTTGTATTAAACTATATATGGGTGACCCCCAAAAATGGTAGAGAAAAATTGGACCATTGCAGTTTCATTCACCTAACACAGTGCTGATAACAAACCGTTAACATCATACCTTACTAATCTATCGGCTGTAGGGACAGTTGTATGCAAAACCAAACACATAGGCCTACAGCTCCTATAACTATAACCGAGCCACCATAGTTGACATGCATTTCCTACTTGTATTGGGGGTCGGTAAGGACACGGGGCCCCTACAGCATTGAACACACTGTGTGTGTGCATATTGACACAAAGCTGGTCTGTGTGTGTAATTGAACGGTTCCCTTCGGTACCGTACAGTGTGTAGCGTCTATGCCCGACTTCCTTCACCATAATCAGACCCACACTCGTGTGAGCGCCGATCTCCACGCCACCACAATCAGTGCCAAACATGGGATGCTCATGCATATTCATATGTTTTGCCCTGAGCTGGCCGCAGGAATCGATACATATGCATGAGTGATGAGCTGGGGCAGTGCTCATACATATTCGTGACATATGGAGCTCCTCCCGGTGTCAACAACTTGCATATTCATGATTAAGCCGTGGTCAGAGATAGACATTGAATTGGTGCTTACAAGTTTCTGTTTCAAAATTTGTTTTTTGCACTTCTAAAGGAAATGTCTGTATTAGATGTATTGACACAAGACCTTTGTTTTTGTGTACTATGGATATGCTGAATTATTTGGTACTCATCGCGTGAATGGAAACAAAATTCATGAGATTACTTTTGCAAGCCTGCCTATACGTGTCAACTGTCTTTTAAAAGAAATAGCAAGTTTTTCAGAGCACACAGTTATTATCTTAGACTTCTGTATTAAACAATCTTACACATGCATATTCCTGGATTAATCTACTTTAGCTCTCATCGTTTCTATTGCTTGCCAGAATTCTAAGAAAAAGTGTGGTAGACAAAGTGAAAAATAATTAATACAAATTAGGCTATGACAAAAGAAAGACTGAAAGTAATGGAATGAGAGTATTGTATTTATCACCAGCATAGTGGAATTGGAATGGCATGAATTTGAGTACATCAGTTCAACATGTTCACAAATTTATCAGCTGTACTGTAACAATGATTGTTTCATTTCCTGGTTTGAATATGTTGTAGCCTTATTCGTCACTGCAATGGACACATGGATGCAAACCCCATCAGAGAAACTTTGTAGAACAGCTATTTCAGATAGAACGTACAACTTAAAAGCATTGTTTTAACACTTTTTCCAGTGTAAGAACTCTAAGCTATGTAATCTTTCATTCTACTTGTGTCCCTTATAAGGTCTAAAAATGAAGCCCTGAAAGAGTTGCAGTTCAAAATGATCCTTAAGCGCTTTTAACAAGTGAAAATTACTGAGTGACCATTCCATTTTTTCCCAGTAGACTGCTGTTATCAAATTTTTGTCCTCAGGATATTCATGTACCGATATTTATCTGTATATATTTTGCCAATGACAGCATAACTGTCTAGAGTTTTGTGTTCTAGGGTATTAATATGTCCGTTCAAACACTGTCATGAAGATCAGATGTCAAAGTTTGACAATTTTTCTAATTGGGGCTTTTATAATGTTCACCAGTTGGAGACGATTTGATTTCAGTTTAACATGTATTTTCCATATACTCCAGCCCGAGATATCTTGTTCTTAGTCTCCAACAGGTTAAACAGTGTCTTTAAAGTGATAGGCTAACATTATGGAGCTTCAATTTAAAAATTGTCAAATTTTGATATCTGAACTACATAGTAGTGTTCATACGGACAAATAAACACCCTAGAATAAAAAAAAGTTTGGAAAGTTACACTGCCAATGGCGAGTTAAGTAGCCTAAGGTGTACACACAGTAAGTCTATTGGAGAAAATGGGCAGGTGAATCCAATCAACTTACGATTTTCACTTTTTTAAAGCACTAAATAATCATTTTGAAATACAATTTTATCAGGGCGTCATTTTTAGACCTTATCAAAGACAATGGTAGCATGGGGAATCATGTAGCTCAGATTTTTTTTAATTGTGGTAAATGTTAGCCAATACCTTTAATGAGAAATACCTAAATCCTGTAATTTACTGACCACTGAATATTAGGGAGTTATGTAAACTATATCAGATTGGAAACTTTGAAAAGTCTGTCTTTGAAAAGTCTGCCTTTGGAAAGTCTGTGTAAACTTAAAACTGAACAGTGTACTGCATAATTTTTTTTTCAAGACAAAGCTTTTGGTGTTTGCATGAATATTTAATATTTGATGCTTGTGCATGAGTTATGATTGCCACGGACATTAAGAAGAATGTTAAGCCGTCTGATGCTTATCTTATATGTCATCTTTTAGATGATGAGATTTACTCGTGAGTCATGATGGACTGGCAATATTTCTCCACCCTAAACTGTCTGGCATTGGTCAGTGGTATTCAGTAATGTTAGGAAACCATCATAAAATGTAACTTTCATATTTGTTTTAATCCAGAGAATTTTGACATGTGTCATACTGTAGTAAGAATCACATTCCATGCCTTCACAAGCAACTTTAGCTCTTAACATGCCAGAAAATTTAAACCTCTATGAAGTTTATGTGTATTATTTGATGCAGATCTGTGACTTTGGCATGTTAAGAGTTAAAGCAATGTTTTATTTTCATAAAAACTGGAAAAAAAATAATTGTCAGGTGTTCCTGTAGATTTACTTGTTCTTCTTCTTGAGAACTGAAGAAAAAAAATACTATGCTTAAAAATAAAAATCATTGCATCCCTCATTAATTTGTTTTATTTGAAAGAAATTATAAAATTAATATTCAACAAAGTCCCATGACAGTGCATTCTGTGAAGCCAGTACCAGTTTTGTGGTTTGTGGCATATCCCTTGTAACAACTGAAAGCGAAATTGTCATTTTGTTTTTTATATTCCCAGAATTTACACAAATTCATCTTTATTCCCAGAACAAGTTAATAATGCATGTATTACTTCATAATGCGAAGCATCCTCTGTTCCAACTTACACACATCATGTGAACTGCTATTATAGTAGCTGTCACAAGTATCTCATGTATCTATTATCTCATAATGGGAAGCAATATCACCTGTTGTCCGGCAGAAGGGCCCTAGCATATGTCCCCAGCAGAAGAGCCTTAACAGAAAATTTTCTATAATTTGAGAAATATTGCCTTATTTGATATTTTCAATGAACAGACTAACAGACGGTTCTAAAAATACCACACTATGATTTCATGTGAAAAAAGGCCAATGGTTTTCAAGTTAGAGACAGTTTAGTGTTAAGGCCTTTCTGCTTGGAACATATGTTAGGGCTCTCCTACCAGACAAACGACGATATATCCATTATTCTGTATGAACACAAATCATGCCAATTGTTGTCATAGGAACACTTATTAAGACTTGCCTCATTGACAATCAAATTTTGACCATATATGTGAGAATTGTTTTATTTGGCTACGTCTACCATGATCACAAGTGATATTGACAGTTTTTTTGTGCATGTGGATATGAATATGAAATCTTGATATGCTGCATAACTTGTGTGAGAATTTCTGAAAGGTACCAAGCATGTTGTGTTTTTCCTCATAGATGGTCGTTGTCCAGGCATTGGTGGCCTGGTGTTAGTTATGAATCAATCAGTGACACAGAGTATAGTCTTGAAAACATTTTATTTTATTTTTATTTATTTTTTTTGTTACCCAGATACTCAGAGCAATTGTGGGATAAGTATGTTGCAGGATATAAACAACCACTGGTATTTGCCCACAAGAAAGCAATTTTTTGATTGATGTTGTATTTCCAGTTGGTAGTATTTTTGATCAAAGAATTTGTGGCAAACAGTGGTTTGATAAATGAGTAACAATAGCTTAAGTAACTCCTTGGCTTGATTAAGGAGTTACTGTAGCTATAATAACTCCTTGGTTTGATTAAACAATCAGGCTCGGTCATGGAGACCGTCTTTGGTCTCTTTTAATAATAACCTGTGATTTTCATAGTTTGCCAGCTTTCCAGAATTCATTTGTCTTTGAGCTGGCAATATTGGCTACTTTCAACTACAAGTTGTTGGGTTTTTTGCAAGTAAAAAAATGCAATATGGCACTGTGTTACGCATTGCCATATTTCCCTTTTCTTTTACTTGCTGAACAATGAAGTTGTACAGAACCAATTTGGTTGTAGTGTAGTGTGGAGCAAAAAGAAATAAGAGAAGTGAAAATTGTCATGGTTACGAAAAAAGGTTAACTTCATTTTAAAGGTCCACTATCAAGACACATTTCAACAACAGAAAGCATTTTGCTGAGCAGGTTTGCTGGTCATCTCTGTACTGTCAAATAAGCATTTTGTTTTCCACATACAGTTGGTAAAAAACTGGCTAATGTTCACCAACGATGCATTGATGTGATGATGTGAAAACATGTATAGGCTGTGAGAGGAAAGGGTACAATATTTAATCACACAATTAATTACTGTTTACATTGCTATGTGGGGAAAATACATGTACAGTGAAACCTGTCTTTAGTGGCCATCGAAGGGAAACAAAAAATGTGGCTTTTAAAGACAGGTGGTTGCTATAGACGGGTTCAACACATGATACGTCTCCAGGGGAATCATTTTAGTGACCACTATAGACAGGTTGGTTGCTATAGAGAGGTGGCAGCTAAGACAGGTTTGACTGTATGCCCCCTTTTGTATTGTTTGAAACCAAGAAGACACTATTTGTCATTCTGTCTTTGACGTTAATCTTTAACATTGATGCAATGAAATAGTTTTGTCTTAAACATGCAACAGTTACATCTGCAGCCAAGGAATGAATACAAAAGAAAGTAAATGAATATATTTCTATATATTCAATTTGAATTATGTGTAATTCTTGTCTACTGCAACATTAATCAAATCCTTGGACGACAGGTGAGATTTGATCAAAAGTGAAATGATCGTACTTGAACCCATTGTCGTTTATATTTCAGATCCACATGGGTTGGTTATTGAAATAATTCTTATTTGCGATGCAATGGGTTCAGTTAGTCTGTTGGTATGAAGAGTTTTGCATATCCCATGCACTGGATATGTTACGTCAAAGATCATGAAGAGGTATGCATAGAGAAATCATTGTGTGATGATGTGGATAGTTTTATATATATAGGTCTATTTATTTGTGTGGAACTCACACATAGGCTGTTCTATTCTGTCTCGACTTTCATAAAGTTTAGAAATATATTTATAGAGTGTTAAAAAAATGATTTAAAAAACACTAAAAAATGTTGACAAAATTCGTACGAATTCGTAGTCACGATGTTAGTGCAACCACTATGTATATATACAGTACGTGTGTTGGTGTCTGCACTATGTCTATGAAATGATTTTATCGTGACACATTCTTCCATACTATTTTCTTTTGAGAATTTGATTATAATGTGCATCAGTATGTGCTCGAATTGCAGTTTCTACCTGTAAATGTTCTTCTGTTTTGTTCTTTCCCTTTTTCACATTAGGCTCTTTAGAGTATGCAGCCATGTACGCTTATAACATGGTACAGTTCAAAAGAAGTTTTTGTATTTAATGTGCGTTCTTTCATCTATCATCAGAATGGATTGTGATAAAATCTCAAATGGCTGTAGTTTTATTTTATTTTAAATTGGACCTGCCTGCTATAATTAAAGTAGTGGAATGACACCAGTCCATGATTATACAACTAAAGTTTTCTATTTTGTTTGTCCACACATGAAAGACTTGGTTAAATCATGATTGCTGAATGTGTATACACTCATGAACGTTGCTTGCGAAATGTCAAATAGGGCATGTAACTAGTGTAGTAGAGTAGCAGCATTCTCTTGTAGGAGATCCTCAGTTCCCAAGCCCTCTTAAGAAACATTGAAAACTCTATCCCACCTTCCTCCCTTTAGCACTGTTTCTGTAACTCCCTATGTGCACAATCGGAGAGTATTTGTACTTAATCAACCACACTCAGAACAGTGAATCAGGCACCCCCACCCCGACCCCACTCTCTATATAAGATAAAGTGTGAAACATGTCAGAGAATAAAACACTATGAAAAAAACCTACAATAAACTTGGATTCTTGGAGGCTGGAATTTGCTTGTTGACAGCGGAGCAAACTTATATTTTTAAACCTTAAAAAAAGTGTTGTTAAGATATTTTAACTTTCCTCTTTCAAAATCAGCGCTGTATTGCTAATGGCGGATCAAAGTCAAATGGTCCATGTGGCCCCGTTGGTGTCTGGATATTGGGTTCCAAGGGCCCAAACTGTGTATTTTCTACTAGCTGGCACCACAAGGAGTTTGTGTGACGTAACCCCCCCCCCCCCCCCCCCCCGGCCTGAAAAATGAAAGGGTCGAGGAAGTGTACATACTGCTACCTGCTGTCAGATAGATCAGAATCTACCATCAAAACAGCAATGCAAATGGAGTTTGTACTTTACAGAATTTATCCTCTGATTGATATATATCAGAGAGAATATGAATATATAATCTTGGTAAATTCAAACAGCACTTTGTAAAAAAAAAATACATGTGACTTGAAATTAAGACTCGTGTGCCTTGTCTCTTGTCCACTGGGAGTCCGGACATCAACATTAATGATTGGAGACTAGCTTTAGATGACTTGTAGACTCCCTTGCTGCATTCCAGAAAAATATCATAATGATGCATATTTTATGCTTGCATGGACACATTCTTGTTATAATCATCTACTAGCACCATTTGTTGTTGTGGTTTGTTTTTTCTTTCTCCTTCTCGGACAGCAGTTTTGTGTAAATTTACTTGGAAGAGGTTAAGACAACTAGATTGAAGAGTGTTTAATTAGTTAATGGTATGGGATTATGTTTGTATACTTGTACTCAGTGAAATGATATATGATTTGTAAGCATGCATATATACTTATATCAGTTTAATGCAGAAGTTTTGGTTGTTTCTTATGAAAGTGTCACATCATTTGTTTGTATTTTGTAATTCAAGTGTGGAAATTTGTGTATCTTGTGTAAGAAATGTGGCGTAAGATTTTTGTAGCATCTCATTAAAAAGTCTAAACAATTGTATATATGAAGAAGGAATTATATATAAAAGTATTTGTTGTTCTATCTGTATATTTCTTCTTTTTTTTAAAGAAAAATTTTTCCCTTTCCTTTTCCAATAGTTGACTTACTGAATTATGGATAACATTTGGGTGCAAATTAACTTGATTTGCAATACTGTGGGGTACGTACATTACTGAGTTTGTGTTTGTTCAGTGTGTACAAAACTCAGATTTTGTAATGGAAACATTTATATTCAGTGTTTTTCATATCAACATTTGTCCTAATTTTAGAGAGGGGGAACAGTGAAAAAATTAACTGGAATTTTTAAAATCCATCTAGAGGGCATTTCACTATTGTTGTATATAGCAATAATTTGTTTCATCATAAATATGTTATCTTTGTAGAGTAATAGTTTGTATAAAATGACCCTTGTTTTATTAATCTACTTTGTTAAAAATGAATCTTAAAATGTGCCATGTTTTTGTTCCTGGTGAAACCGAATGTCACCTACATTTGCAAAACTGTTTAAAAAGGCAACTTAAAAAAAATGCTGGCAAATGAACAATGTGTGAAAAAACTAGGAAAGTACAGGACAAAATACCCGTGTTTCATGACAGAAGGATCCAGTTTTGTACACCGACAGAGTATTTAGAAAGGTCTATGTAGATTTATTTATTAAATGTCCATTTTGATGTTACTTTTTGATTTGTACATCACATAAATTGTCAAATAAATCTATTCTTTCGAGAATCTTACATCACTTGTTTGCCTGTGCAGTTATGTTAGATATTTGGTTCAGCTGTGCATGTGTGTGTTTTGAAAATC
>JZLH01S0129526.1:0-12604 GCA_001188425.1 Eucidaris tribuloides
AAAATTAATGAATCCCTCACACGGACCGTACGTACAGCCGACAAAGGATATTGACCCTCGAGATATTTCTATGCATGGGACTAAGAGGAAGAATCATTAGCGCCTCGAGGTCATGTAAATGACATTTTGGTATTTACTCGCGTATTTCCTAATGAGATGGAGATGCTGCTCAGATTCCGATCGCTCGTCAATGTCGATGGATTATGCAAGGAATGGAATTATAAACTGTGTTGATTGCAACATGCAGGCTAATAAATGTGCCGGTATTATGCAATGCGGCTGTATTCGGCTTGTTGGACTAGTGAATTGGGGATTAGGCAACAATGCAATTAAATGCGACAAGGACGATAAAAGGAACTAATTGGCAGTATCATTAGTGGTATTTCAGTTGATGCATTGTGTAGCAAAACATGTTGAAACATGTAGAGCTACAATCAGTATGTTCCAATCTTTTGTCGATTTTCTAGGTTTTAGGGGAAAGAATCACTTCATAATGTGTTATGTGTGTTATTATTTTGCAATCTATTTACTCACTGTTTTATTATTTTTTTTCTTCATTTTTTAGTTTTATAAATCATTCATTTTTGTTGTTGTAATTCAATACTTTCAAGGACTGATTTCTTTACAGTTTCAACAGGGACATGATTTAATTGTCCTCATTCAACTTCAGAGTGTCTGTTTTATCATTTACTAACACATTTATTTATTTATTGAGCTTTATTTTTTTAGCAGGGTGGCCCCATCAGTAGTGTAATACTGTTATTCTTGGGGGCCCTGCATCAACGATATAACAAACATTGCAACTATCATTTATTGTGATATACTTACATTTATCATTTGAAACTTAAATATATCTACAGCTTTGTAAAATTGCAAATCAACAGGATACCAACAATTACGAAATAAATGAGGAGCACATTCATATCTAGTCTTAATAAATTAATTCAAAGAACTGATTTTGGCAAGTTTAATTGATAATAAATTTTGCACAATTTTCAAAGAAGAACATATCCTCTTTAAAGATCTCAAAAACATCCCATTTTAAAAAACATTTTAACCATACCATACACATCTTACTTACACAGCATTTCAGTGCTTTTGTTATTTGCTGCTGGGATATGGGAAATCATCTCCGTGTTTGCATTATTGTTCCCTAATCCTCTTTTTATCAAAAATAAATCACTATTGGAATTTTTCTACAAAAATCATAAATTGATTTTATTTTGAGAAAAACGGACGTAGGAATCGGTGGTTTTTCACGCTAAGATGATTCACACCTGTCGGTGGCGCGTGCCACCATTGTGTTGACGACCATTCACGGGTTGACGACAATTCACGCGGCAACGGTCAACGTAATGACTACCAAACGCATCGATGCACACAACAAAATTAGATTAATGAGGATAGTCCACTACACATTTGTGGATGCAATAAAATTACAGCCCATAGTGTAGAATGGATATATTTATGTACTTGTAGGCATCCATCAATCCTATCCTACTAGTTGTATACACCTACCCCCCCCCTCCCACCAGTAACTCAGTATCTTCCACTACCGTGTTCTACTTCTATTGTAAATGGGATAGTCCATTAGAAAACAGAGGGGGTAGGCAATTCCAATCAATCACTCATTCTCATATTCATACCAGTAATGCTCTTCATGAAATTTGATGAAAGATTTCATTCTGGATTGAAGTGATTTCAATTAATTTGATTGATGACGTTCAGATAAGTTAAGATTTGTTGAAATGATTGTAATGACAGCTGCAGTTTAAGCAATAAATTTCACCAACATCTGGCCAAATAAATCATAGGATATCTGTGATACTAAATCGGTGCATTTGCTAAGTTACTATGTCGACAGTTTTTTTTTTACAATATCATGACATATGATGTAATATGATTTGATAGTGATATGATATGATGATAACATCATAGGTACATGTATGATATGTCATATCATATCATATCATATCATATCATATCATATCATATCATATCATATATCATATCATACCGTGTCGTGTAATGTAATGTAATGTAATGTAATGTAATGTAATGTAATGTAATGTAATGTAATGTAATGTAATGTAATATAATGTAATACAATGCAACACAATGTAATATAATAATATCATTATAGGGAACATAAGTAGGCACATATATAACAAATTTCATCATCTATTCCACTCTGTTTTCAAACATCTGGAGGTACTTTTAGTGTTAGAATTATTTCAAACATCCTACCTACTTATTAGATTTACATTTAGATTGAGACGTTGCTTTCAGGGGCAGATGTTGACATACATGTAACAATGCCAAGGAACAAGAATGATGTGCACATGATTGAGTCCTCCTTTGAGTCCAAAAATAAAGCAAGGAGGATTGACCATGCCCTCTACTTGACCCCTGTCATTGAAAAATGCTCTTAGTCTTGTTGCCAGGCACTGTTTCTAAAACATAACAGTACTAACTGTCAAAATGAACAACCAAAGCTTCATAAAAGAGAAAACACACCCATGAACTCCTTTTATAACTCTATCAACAAATGATGACGTCAGATCTGAAGATAATACAACTCCATGAATTAAGTTTTCAAAAGCAATCAAGCGACAAAACTAAAATGGTGACTGCAGATGTTGATGCCATTTACTGCCAAGGGCCATGGGAGAAGCCTCCAAATATCAATGGAATAACTAAATAGGATGTAGGCTACTTTCAAAAGATGACAATTATTGTGTGAGCACAGGGACAAACATTAATGTTGGGCATTCAACTTTAACCTTGCTGATTTCAACTTCAAAAGACATTGATGGTAGATTTTTAGAGAACTGATGGGGGATGAAAGGTGGAGGGGAGGGGAGGGGGAGGGGGAGTGGGGAAGAATGAGTAAAAGAACAGCTTGAGATTTGCTGACATAAAGATACTATGATTTCTTTAATGCAAGGTATTTATTTGTTCACTCTTGCTGTAGGCATTTATTTTCATGTCTGTCATGTACAGTAAGGATAATTCCACCAGGAAAAAGCAAACAAACACACAGAAAAGCAAATATGTCATGCCAATCATAAAGTAAGTATATAAGTACATAAATGAATGAATACATAAATAAATAAATAAATAAATAAATAAATATATAAATAAATGAATAAATAAATAAATAAATAAATTAATTATTTAATGTATTTGTGTGTGTGTGTGTGTATGTGTGTGTGTGTGTGTGTGTGTGTGTGTGTGTGTGTGTGTGTGTGTGTGTGTGTGTGTGTGTGTGTGTGTGTCTGTGTGTGTGTGGTTACTTCTTTCCTGTTCACTAAGCATTCTACAACCCCCAAAAGTGGGATTTTCAATTCTAGTGTATATCCCACTATTGGCATGAAAGCCTTGACATTACCTTAGGCTACACTCCTGCAGCAAAAACATCGTAAAACTGCTCCGATAAGATGAATATTGACCAGCGACACTGAAATATTGACCAGTCATGCCAAATAATGACAATGACCAAAATATTGGACCAGAAAACTGCTGCGGGGGATAAGAATTTCAATATGGGTCAATGGTTACGGTTTCAAGAGGGTTTTGCTGGTTAGGAGCTGTATCAGAATGCAAATTGTATTGCTGTCATATACGATTTACTCAACACAAAGGGTGAAATGGCTCGATATCTGTAAATATAGAGTTGAAGAACATAATTATGATCCAGGTTTAAATACTAACCATATACATGTAAATATATATCAAATAGAGTAACTGTGAAGTGAGGGATGCATTTGAAGAATTTGTGGTATGCAGACCACCCTCTTGTATACATCTATGAAGGTACCAGTATATATATGTGTAAAAATAACCGAGTTCACTACTCACAGCTCAATGGTATTAGAAAAAGATACATGTAGGAACCCACGAGAAAACAGATTTAAAAAGCAGCATAGCTTTAGAATCAACTCGTAATTCTCCTTATTGCATATAGCTCTCCGAATCTGAACGCATGTGGCGCTCTAATTTTTTTACCCTTTATTCTTGGGAAATAAACTTCCGGTGAAAGCAAGCGCGATACACATCGAACGCTAAAGTACTCGTGGATCGTGTTAAAATCTTTATTATAATCTCGCGAATAATATTTTTTTTCAAGTCCTTCGTCCATATAACAACCTTTCTATCAAGGTCATCGGCCGTCCTCACACACCGGCGTTCACGGTCCGACTCCGCGTGCGCGTGGTCGCATTCCTCTATCACGGGATAAACATTTGTTTACCAGTCGTAGGAGTATTTCTTTCACTAAAAGAAGTCATTTAATCGCAAAACAGACATTTATCAAAATTGTTCATCAGGTCAATTCAACTATGAGGTATTAAGATTACGAATTTGACGAGGTTCGAAATGACACGTTTTGTGCGTTTGACTGTACGATTTACCGGAACCGGAAGTATGTATCCCAAGAGCGATCGATCAGATATCGGTATCGCGAGGTGATATCGCTTAATATCGGCTATATGCGATAGGGAGAATTGTCTTTGCAGTCAATCCCTGCTTTTACATAACAAGATTGTAAAAGCTAGTGGATTTTTGGTTATCAATATTGGACAAGTTGTAAAATTATGCCACAAGAGGAATACTTCATATCTTCATGAGGAATTCGTTTGTATTAGTACTGTAAAACTACCCCATTTCTTATAGTTCAAATTGCCACTCAAAACAGATATCTTTCCTTCAATAACTGTTTGATGTTAAAAGCCTATTTGTGACTTATACTTTATGACTACTGATGTATGATCCTCTGGGGCTATAAAAATTGTATTAATAGGCCTATACATTGAGACCTAAAAATCTATTGGAGGCAATTAAACATGTAATTTGAGTAATGAAATATTTAGTTGACATTTTGACAATCAATGAATGATTTCAATTATTCATGCATTTCAAGTAATGCCATATCATCAACAGAGAAAGAAGCAGAAAAAGAAATAAAGCAAACCAAAGCCAAACTCCTATATTCAATAATTTACTAAATATTTGATTAACGCAATAATATAAAGTATACACTCAAACGGAAAAAGAATTTTAACAATTATAAATACATTTCAACGGATTTCATGTGTTGCATTTAATGTGTTAGCTATGAGAACCAAATGTATCATGTAATAACTCTATGAATATTACACTATCTCAGAGGCTAATGGGTTAAAAGGAAGAGGGGCTTTTTCAGGATATTCATGTTGTTAACGTACTGGATTTTCAACTAGTCCTTACTGATCAATACACTGTACATACATTTTCCACTAGAACTGGTTCAATGAACTGGCAATCTAAACTGGCCAATTAAAAAGACCTTTGACAAAAGAGGGATTGGCTCTAAAGCATTTAAACATTATCAATGGCTTTTGAAGTGTCTTTAGGATAGCACAGTTAAGTTGTCCTATGCTGTTTTTTCACTAATCCACCTTAAGTGATTTGCGATCAATAAACTCTGGAAACATGATAGAGACTAAAATGTTTGAATTTACAACTTGTCAGACAAACAAAAAGAATGATTGAATAAGCAAGGCACATATTTAAACTGTCTGATTAAAAGGGGTAGATACCAAATAGTAAGCAATGTTTAGTACATGACTGACAGCAACCATTAGTACATGTACTTTGTATGTCATTTTCCACAGACTACAATTGAAAAGTTTTTTTGTGTGCTTTAGTCCAATATTTAAAACTAACAATCACACCAATCAAACACTCTAGACATGAATAGGACTTAAAAAGGTTTCCTTTCAAAGTAGAAGAATTGATCCTAATTTGATACACACAATTAAATCTTTTATGAACCAGCTTTTGTGGCATATCTTTTATCCCAATCTGCCATTCATTTACAAAAGCTACTAATTTATCATCTGCTTGCTTGATTGATTGATTGATTTTGTAAGCTGAAATTAACACCATGCCAAACAATTTAAAAGCCTTACAAGTTGATTGTGGTGTGTTTGACATGTAAATATTATTCAACCAATATGTTAAATTACAATGAAAGAACCACAATGTTTTTCACAACTCAAAGTCGTTGATAGACTTCAACACAATTGCCAATAATACACCTATCAATTGTAAGACGCACCCCTGGACCCCAGGGAATGGTGCGTCACTTGTCAAACGTGAGTCGGATTTTCATATACCATGACGCACCTGTGTGTATCGACTATGACGGACCATTTTCTTACAATGACTGTACTGCCTAGGCCTATTTAAACGTATACAAACTGACGCACCCCATTCACCATGTGTGACAGACCAAATGCTTCCATGACGGTACCCTGCGTCATTATTTGTTGGTAAATGACCCACCCATGACGCACCATTCCCGGGGGTTGAGGGGTGCGTCTTACAATTGATAGGTGTATAATGATGAATTAACTCTTTATATACCAAATAGTCTTATCTTCAAGTGTCTGCCTATTTTACTGCACTTATTGTTCCCAAAACAATGGATATGCCTCATTGGGCTTATTTTCTGATGTAACCACTACTTTAATGTTTCATACATAGTGTACTTGTTTACTACAATTACCATATTTACATATATTTATACTGATATTGAAATCAAATCATTTTATGATTATTCCAATATATTTGATTGTAGAAGTCATATTTACAACTTTTGACATATTTTTTTAATCTTCGGTAAAGGGATTGTTACTTACATCATTGACCTCTCAAGGCTTGACAATCATGCATGCAGTCCATGTTTTGAAACTTGTAATCCCCCCAAAATACAACCATCAATTCAAAATCAATGACCCATGAGTTCTCATGACAGTGAAGGTGACATATAATTACTCCCCTCTCCCACCCAAACCCACCCTTAAAAAATAAAAACTTCTTTGTGGTAATATATTTTTATTTTATTTTCAGAACTCTTCACCAGCTGAAGCCTACAGACAAACGACAACTTGAGTACTCCCTACTACAGCACTGATATTTAACAGACAACTTTATTAGGACAACACACTTCCATACACCATCATTCTGGATGGACGCACTATTATTAATCCGCGGCCTTATTGTCTGGAAATATTGATGTGTCTTTGCACAAAATTATTGATCCATACATTTCATTTCGGCTGCAATTATAGGACAAGAAAAACAAGTACCCCCCCCCCCAAAAAAAAAATCTTGATAATAATGTAGGTCAATTAGAGGTCATTATATTTTACAAGCTACTGACCAACTGAAAAAAAAAGGAAATAACAAAGACCGTATTCACACATGAGCCCAATCATGATTACAAACAACGATTAGAGTTACTGATGGTACACATGAGGAAAAAGTCTTTGTGGGCAACTCAATTAGAATTCAGAATTCTAGTGAAGAAGACACATGTATGCTCATATTTCTTAAAGGGAGAAGGCGCCAGCAACTAACAGGTATAAGTTAAGAAAATAAATGACACTGTGAGTATTGTGAGAATAATGGTACATGGTGACAAAAACAGTCTAAATAAGGGGTTCTGTGTGATACTCACCCTCATCAAGGCCCTATAAATTAGTGAATTTGTGTTTATTTTACGTCTTTGTAACTTTTACCCTAAGACAAAACTTGCAGAAACAGCTATAGGGGGAGGAGCTTATCAATTCAAACAGTGCATACATTACCACAGTGCGGCTAACACATGTCGCGTGGCATGCATTGGTCACGCATGGTCAGCTCCCTGCAGTGCACGTGCAATCTGATTGGTTGGCAAGAACTCAAATATTTTCTTAACTTTTGCCTGTTAGTTGCTGGTGCCTTCTCCCTTTAAGTTCTCTCTGTCAATTAATCATGGTGGTGGACCTACACGGCATGTGTACATACAAGTATGTGAGCGTATGTATATATGCTTCACCCCCAAAATCACGTTTTACAGGCATCAAGCCATTCGACCAAGGAAAAACGCAATGTGATTTGGGAGAATTGCGAGTAGAAAACACCTCGGGAGAATGATTTGAATTTGGCAATTTGATTTGCAATTGTGATTCTAAGTTGCGTTTACACGGGTAAAAATACTGAATTAAGAGTGATCGGTGATTGCAATCGTGTTTGCAATCACATTTTGGATACCGTATGAAGTATGAACACAGTCTCACAGAGAGAGAGAGAGAGAAAGAAAAAAAGTATCTACAGGATTAGAGACAGACTAATTGGCAGCCAGCGACATCTGTATCTGTCTTGTTTCTACCAGGGTTCACGACCTCCTTGTCAACTGCAATAGGTTCTTGTTTCCTGTGACCCATGAAATGTTTCAAATATATCCTGCTTGGACTTGGGGACCAAAGAGTCAATGGTTCCATGCTGGTAAATTACCCGAAGTCGGTGATATGTTGTTTGCAGTTTGTCCTTTTTTCTGACATGGCAATGAATTTTGGCTGTCAAAATGCTGATGGATGTCAGAGGTTTGGAAGAAAACTGTGTATTATTAACTTGAATTTAAAGGTAGTAGCCCTTATTTGCAAGACCACATCATTGAAATCAGAAAGAAATGGGTCAAATGTGAGTTTAAAGACAGGGAATCTCATTTGCACCCCACCCAGCAGAACAGGAAAAGATCACTAATGCCAAAGGCTATTGCTGAAGGACATGTCTGTGAAATATAGGGATCAGTAATTACCTAGAATTTGAAAAATGTGCAAAACAATGGCCGTTTAGTGTACGCTCTACATGTATGCCAGGAGTTGTCTCTACGAGGCAAAAAATCAAATCAGAGTCTAACGGTCATGATAATTCCACAAAAGCTGAATTTCTAGCTTTTATACTTTGCTTTTAAAGGCAGGGGATCTCTTTTGCATGCCTAAAATTAACATAGTGTAAATACAATAGCATTTAGAAGAAAATGCCATCTGGAAACCTTTAGCAAAATATAGGAGCTAGAAACTCAGTTTTAGTGAAATTATAGTGACCGTTAGACTCTTATTTGAATTTTTTTCTCGCGAGAAAAAAATTCCTACCATAGAACGTACACTAAACGGCCATTGTTTTTCTTTTGCATTTTTCAAATTCTAGGCAACTACTGACCCCCAAATTTCACAGACATGCCGTTCATCAATAGCCTAAGGGCATGGGCTATTTTTTCCTGGTCTATGGGGATGTTTGCAAATGAGATCCACTGCCTTTAAGGTTCTCAGATGGTATTTTCTTTTATATGCCAATGTATTTACAGAAAGTAGATTTTATGGCATGCAAAAGAGACGATTGGCCTTTAAGGCCCACGTACAGTTTGGGTCAATCAGACAACTTTTTCATCAATGTATCACAAAATAGGGTATGTCATGTCGGACATCAGAAAACAACAACAAACCTACTGATTTTCTTTTTCTTTAGAATGACATATTGCCATTTTTCAGTTATCAGGGAGCAGATATCACGATGTAGGCCTACATTTCTTATTGTAAAAAAGTCAGATCGCCCCTCTCCAATTTTATCTATTTTTTTTTTACTAATAGAAATTGAGGCACTTAAGGGTGTGTGATTTGCAGACATGAATAGACGATATTAGACTAAATTATCTAAATATTCAATGGAGAACTTTTCATATCTACCAGTTATCAAAATGGTATACTGTCTTTAACATGATGACAGACGGCATAACTATAGTCTACATGATTATACACATATTAAAAAAAAAAAACTTCTAAAAATACCCGTGGGGGGGGGGGGGGTGGGGGGTGGATAGTTCAATTGATTCAAAGAATAATGACCCTCAAGAGAAAAGTGGATAACAGGACAAAACTGAATCTCATATCTCATTGAATCAGCTGCGCAAAGCTGTAAAATCTCAGTATGACAATTCATACACTAAACTTTTAAAATACTGTACTTACACAGCTGTCACAGAGTACACCACCTTCAAAAACTTCAGGTTCTATACTCAAGGTAGTTATTAGGACAGCTGATGAAGCATTTATAAACACTGTTACTCCATACATTGTTTCAGTTTCACATTATCAATATCAATAATTCCCCACACGACCAAATGAAATCTGGATTGGTCACAACTCTTGTTTTGATATCAATAATCATTACAGCACTTGTAGATGTTTGATTTTTGAACAGATGTGGATTAAATCATACTTTGTCAAGTATCATCATGTCATATCTTGAGTTGATGAAAACTACTGTATATTTCCAGCCCCTCATGACTATTATAGGTAGGAAATGTGGAAATGCAGAACATATAAATATTGTTATCAGACCATCTGGATAAAATCTTAAGCAATATAGCTCTGGCTAGAATGTGCTGCAAAGATAAGTTGTTGTCGTTTTTTCTCTCTCTCAGACATATTTCTGTTGACTATTTCATAGTGATCATGCTAAAAGTAAGAAAATACAGTAATATATTTTCTTTAAGATCTAATCCTTTTAGATATCCAAACATAAATTAACAAATTGCCTGAAACGTAAGCTCAAGAGTGAATTTATGCCTAAAATCCAAATAATACATGTTAGTAAATCATTCAAATACATACGAGAGACACGGTGAAGAAGTCAAACATGAAATTATGAAATCTGATTTGACAGCCATATTGTGCAGCAAGCCCCTGCAGGCCAACTGTTTTGGTAGGAAATGTCCAAAATCATCATCGGAATTGCTCATCATATCCCAGACCCCCTAACAGGCATTATGACCTTCTCTGCAAGCCACCAGACCAACATCATAAATGTGAACAATATTTACTGAATAGGCCCTATATGTTTGGGGAGAATGATTGTGATTCCACAATATATGCTTGACATCATACAAACAATCTATCTATCAGTATCAACATGATCAATCAATAATAATGATAATAATCTCTGTTTTCTATGTAAGGGGAAAATCTTTTGTCGTCTGCTATTGTTCAATAGGGCCCTAACATAGATTTGTTCGAAGTAACACTCAAATTTCTGTTGTGACAAAGCATTGGGAATCACCCTAATGATGTATAAGATATACATGTAGAAGAAGAAGAAGAAGAAAAAGAAGAAGGAGAAGAAGAAGAAGAAGAAGAAGAAGAAGAAGAAGAATAAGAAGAAGAAGAAGAAGAAGAAAATTATAAAAATAACAATGTTAATTCTTCACACAATGTATATCATAGTGCCTACAATTACATGTCAATAAAAAAATGTTACATAAATCACGAAAACAGAACGTTTTTCAAAAATATTTCATTCAAAGCATAGTTGATTAATTTCCATATGTTCTGCATCAGACTATCCATGCCCAAGGTTCTGCTGCTCAAAAATGATTGCGAGAAAAAGTGAAGTTCGATTTTGGTATTTGACGTTGGGATGTATCTTGTGATGACTGGATAAGTATGAGTAGGTTGACAAATTGCTGAGATACTTGGGTGCAGAATTGGGTACGATTTTGTGGAAGTTGCGGATCTTTTATTCTGTGTGCAAACTATATGCATTAACTTCTGACATAAACAAATGGGCCAATATATAAGCTAGGTTTATTGCATTCAAAATAAACCAGAGTCATTTTATGAATAGCATAGATGTCAATTATTTACTTGTGGATAATTTAACCCAATTTGATACGCTATTTGTGATATGGGTCAATTTATTCATTTGTGGACCAGTCAACCCTAATTTAATATTCTCTTTATTGACATAGGCCATTTTGTTAGAAGTTTATTGGCAAGATACATGGACATGATAGTTTGTCAAATTCCTTCTCTCCCAAATTGCACTCTATTCAAAATTGTTCTGCTTCGTTGAAAATGGACGTCATAATGGCATTACAACAATTCATTACAAATTCATGGAGGTAGGTTTTCTAAAATCGTTTTAAACAACAGGATATGAGTGGCAATTATTTATGTACCATAGTTTGTGTTGCACTTTTTTGTTACATAATGAATTCAATAAATTTCATGTCAGGCTTACATTTTACCCAATTCATTGAATAGGGTATACAGTTCAGAAGGTTTGAAAAACAACAATAAAACAAACAGCTATAATGTAGAATACTAGACTTATGAAATACTTGTAGGCCAACACTTACATCCATAAGTTACTTCCCTAGTTACACCAATTGCATGCATATGTTACTCAAATCGCAGAATCATTGATATTGACTTTATACATGTACATTAAAGTTATATATTCATAATGATACAAACCAAACTTAACAGTCGAAACAGTATCTCTACCTCAGTGCAACCTAGATGCAGTCTCTATAAGTTGATGAAGCTTGCTTGATCTGCTACATCCTCCAAAAAAATCAATCTATAAAAATATACACGTAGATCACAGTAGATCACAGTATATTGTACCCGAGTAGATAATTTTTTGGATGTGCATGGCTAACGATCCATGCCAGATACAT
The DNA here is from genome assembly GCA_001188425.1 of Eucidaris tribuloides. Classification (NCBI taxonomy): domain Eukaryota; kingdom Metazoa; phylum Echinodermata; class Echinoidea; order Cidaroida; family Cidaridae; genus Eucidaris; species Eucidaris tribuloides. The sequence continues at coordinate 12,329 of JZLH01S0129526.1, forward strand.
CATATTTACTTGATTACTCATCTCTTGAACACCTAATTGGGGATTACATCCTTTGTGCCGGATAAACCATACAAGCATTGTTTGTTTTAAATTTTCAGCAACCATTGTTTATTTAAAGTTTTCAGAAGGAACATTGATACATACAGTATTTCTACATAGCGTTTCTCTGACTCAGCACCAATGTGGTTATGTGGCTTGGAATTATCTCCAACTTTTGGGCAATTTACGTCAGGAAAAATCGATAGTCTATTTATACCTTCCAAGGATTAATGAGTT
>JZLH01S0129552.1:10406-22398 GCA_001188425.1 Eucidaris tribuloides
TCCAAATTCGAAAGAGTGCATTCCATACCCACGACCAGTTTTTTTTGCATCCTTATGTAATCACCCCATCTTTCTTCTCATTAGGCCTATCATTTGCATATTTCTTAATGGCTGATGTAATGACTGAGACTCTTTTCTTTTAGTTGGATCTTTCCATTCCCTTTAGTTTGATATGGTTGTGTGTAATATGTTGTGGCTCTCAAATCTCAGTTTCTCCGAAATTATCTTAAAAACTGAGCTACATTCCTGGCTTGTATAAAACCAGTTACGATAGTAACGCAATATGTAATGAAATAGGTTACAATGTTAAGTAAAATTGATTTGATTTGATTTGATTGACTTTATTTATACACGGTTAAAAAGCCCATATCAGCTCGCAGGCTGGTTCCCAATGGGGCCGTGTGATAAAAAATTACAGATATAATGTACATAATACGATTAAATGCTAATAAATACATACAATTTATATACAAATGCATATAGAAGTAAAAATGTTGTAATATAAAATATAAGAGCATCATTATTATAACTATATAGAATATAAATGTAAATTATGGAGCGCATAAACTAGAATAATTATGCACAATACATCATCTACAATAATTTATTTACAAAATTGAAAATATAGAAATTGAATTAGATTAAATCCTACTGCCTAATACACATACAGAGAGAGAGAGAGAGAGAGAGACACCCACACACACACACACACACACACACACACACACACACACACACACACCACACCACACACACACACACACACACACACACACACACACACACACACACACACACACACACACACACACACACACACACACACACACACACGACACACACACACACACGACACACGACACTACACACACACTACACTACACACACACACACACACACACACACACACACACACACACACACACACACACACACACACACACACTACATACACACACACACACACACACACACACACACACACACACACACACAAACACACACACACATACACACACACTCACTCATATACTTAGTGTAATTGGATCATAATGTTTCAGCACTTTAATAGTGTAGCGATATTGATTGCATTCCCTATAGGGATAGATATCATCAAAGGTATGACCTGATATCAACCAGATTACAAGATTCATGTCTATGGGCGAATCTAGGATTTGGTAGACGGGGGCAAAACACGTAAGACAAGAAAATAAAATCAGAACGTTTATCAACACGTTGTATGCATACTGAAACATGATTAGACCCTTCACAAAAAAAAGACGTTCAGGGTTAAAAAGAATAATAACTATTATTCTGAAATGTGCTTAACACCACCAGATTTAAACAAGAGTCCATTCACCCTAAACCCATGGATCTACCTCCGAAGATAGTTCTTTATTGTCCATTGTGAGATCTTTAAAATGATATACTTATGCAGTACATTCTTATTTTATATTTCATATATCTTTCGTTATGTTTAAATACATGTATGAATGTGAAAGTGTATCTGAATAATACATGTATCATGCATTTCAACATGCCTTGATTTCAGAGAACAGAGGAAAGTTAAAATGAAGAGTATAGAATAAGAAGTACTTAAGTCACATTTTGACGAAATTGAGTTAGTGATAGTTTTGAAGTCGTAACATGCTGGGAAATTTTTTTGGACAAAATTTTGGTCAAATTGACCCTTCCCTAGTAGGGGTCAGGGGAGGGATCAACCGAGATCAAATTTTTATCAAGGTCTAATTTCTTCAAAATGTATGTCAAATTACTCGAATAGTTACAAGAATTAAGAAAATATAAAATTTGTCATGTATTTTGTGCTTTGTTGATGAGATATGGTGTCAATTCCGGTCAAAGGTCAAATGAGGTCAAATTCAAAACAACGTCTAAATTTGACAAATTGCATATCAAATTGTCCATCTTATGGAGGACATTCCAAAAATATATACAATTAAGTTTTTTAACATACGAGAAATGCATTTGTTTTCCTGAGACCCTTGTTTTTAGAAGAAGTACTTAAGTCCACAATATTGATGATTGATTATTGGAAATCGACGAAGTATGACAATGTTTGTTTTTGTCGTATATTCATCTTTTATTGTGTCAATTAACTTCATCAAGTTTGGATGTACAACTCAAATAATTGTGATCTGTAGACAAATTCGAAAACTTTGAGCCTTTGTTTCTCAAAAGTAGTATTATGTGACTTCAGTACTTCTTATTCTATACTCTTCAAATAAAAATTAAATGTTTAATTTGATACCCACGTGATCATCTTGATCATATTACTGGTGGCAATATTGTTGTTTATGTTTCTTTTACTTTATGCAATGTTATATTTTGGTGTTTCATGAACTTTCATTAAATACCTCATCAATGATTTAGTACATAAGTACAGGGGAGAATAACATGTAACATGGTGTTCCTACTTTAAAGTATGCATCCAGCCACCTCTAAAGTATGAAGGGAAATTTCGTTGTATGCACCTTCCCCTCTGGGTGATATTTTGACGTTTAATCTAACCAAAATAATCCTAAATTCACCCCAACGAATACATTTGTGTTATTTTAGACTGCTAACATTTTCCTAAAATGTGTATGTCTTAAGTGCTTTTAGGTGGAACTTTGCATAAGTAAAATGAATGAACTACAAAAATTAATGCAATGCTTCTTATACACAAGGATACGTAATATAAATGTGTATGAGTGTGTATAATATAGTATTTTACTTCCGTCAAAGTAAAATATACAATGCAGAACCAAGTCATAATTATAACAATATGGGCTAGATAGCCTCACTCAGCAAGAAGCAATCATAACAATGCTTTTTTCAAGGAAGTTTAAAAAAATACTTACACAATGTAAAGCAGATACAACTAAACTTCAACTGTTGAAGTAAATGTAGTAAAGTACAGCATACACGATCACAAGGAGAAAAATAAACTATAAACCATGAACGAAGAAAGAAAGAAATGTTGCTATTAGTTATGTTGTATATTCTACATAAATGAAAAAAAAATGTTATTTCAAATACCTCTTAAATGAATTTCAAACAAGATGCTTTTCTTATATTAGAGTGGAAGTAAATTGAAATTTTTACCGCTCGCTATTTGTACCTGTCACTATAAAAAAAGTTCGCTTACGTAGTGTGTGTGTGTTGTGCGTGTGTGTTGTGTGGTGTGTTGTGTGTGTGGTGTGTGCGCGCGCGTGTGTTTTCATTTTTAAATGTATTTTACCTTACAATGTAAATAAGGGACTCTTATTCATTGTTTAGAAATAACATATCGTAATAAAAATATTCAATCAATACCGTATACAAATAAAAATACACATACATGTTCACTTGAAGGTCAAATGTTTTAGACGTCAAGAGAAATATGTTTCATACTTTGCGGTGACATTGAAGTCTTTGTACCATTATCACTGTTGCCTCGACGCATAAAATATCTCAAGCAATATATCAAATCTTTATATACATATATATGTATGTATATATATACTGCAAAGCAGATGTAATCATTGGCCTTGCCTTCGATTTTATGCAGCCATTTGTTACTCGCTATTCCGTAAGAATTTTCATTTACCTATCAACCGTAGCGGAACTATCAGAGAAGGTCATCTACCAGCGAAAAGATTGGCGCGATCAATGCCAATCTGTTCTACAATGACTAAGACGTGAAATTCAGCAATCTGTCTTAGGGGCTCTTCGCTGTGTCCTAGGCTTGGTTGGACGTATTTATATCTTTCCTAGCTCTTCGGTTTTCTCCCTCTCTCTCTCTTTCTACCGAAAGTACATAAATTATTCCAGAAATGAATAAATGATAAATCAAATTTAGTCATTTGGGCAGGAAAAAATGTAGAAACATGAGAGGTAGAATACACACGTAAATCATACATAATAAGTTATATTTTCAAAGTTGATGAGATTTGCCAATGACTGTATATGATTATTTGGATTCATTGTTTTGAAGTAGGCTTATATACAAGATATTGAGGAGTAATGTTACATGTATAGTCAAACAAAATGAGGGCCTGCTTTATGAAACCAAGATAACGATAGGAAAATGATATGTATAGATATATACAAACACAATGATAGAGTGGTTTATGAAGGAGCAGTTTATATATATTGAACGAAAGAGAGATGAAATCACAAAAAAGTATAGTTCAGCAAAATACATACACAGTATATGGTTATATAGTATTCATGGTTATATGTGTGCATTTATGTGTTTGTATATGTGTTAATGTATGTACGTTCATTTTGTACTGTAATCAACCAATGATCAATATGTAACTTTCACTAGTCCCAAACTTCTCTGTTTAAATGTATACTTGATTATGGCACGTGGAAATAATACCACTTATAATTTCATTCAAGATAATGTAGAGTGGTAAATATTCTATATAGTGCACAACGATGATGTGTAAGCCACCATATCGTTCGTTGCTCGTTGCCAATAATTGGGTTAGGTTTAATCTAATGGTGTCTCAATATACGATTACTAACGAATAAATTGATCCCACGTCTATGGTCTAGCGTCAGCCTGGTGGTTGCAAATGTCCCACGACGGGCCCAGAATTAACAAGGGATATTTTCATATCAGAGTGCGTATACTAACAAGATCTGATACGGTCTAAATGTCTCGGACTACGTGCTGTGACCCAATTTGGAATTGAAATCGCACACAAAAAAATACACGGCATAGAGCATGAGTGTATATTGTACTGTCAGGCGATCGAGATTGTGTGTACAGCGCGAGTAAAAAAAAATAGGAATTTCACATCTAATTCCAAATCTCTCAAGATCGGCAAACGATATCATAAAATTAATATCAGGGAATAAGAGCATATGCATTTTATGTTCATGTGGTGTATTAAACATTAAAGTAATAGGCTAACATTGTAGAGCTTCAATTTAAAAGAATGTCAAACTTTGATATCTGAGCTACATAGTAGTGTTTAAATGGACAAATCAACACAATAGAATATAAAAGTTTGGAAAGTTATGCTGCCACTGGCAAGATATGAATGAATAATAAATTAGTACTAGGGCCGAGAACAAAATAGCCTAGATCTACACACAGTAAGTCTATGGGAGGAAATGGGCAGGTGAATCCGGTCAACTTAAGTGCTTGTAGATTTTCAGTTTTTTTAAGCACTAATTTAGTGCTTTCAAAAACTCATCATTTTGAAACCCAATTTTTCAGGGCTTCTTTTTTAGACCTTATCAAAGACACTTGGAGCATGAAGAATTATGTAGCTCCCATTTTTTTAAAGTGTGGTCATTGTTAGCCTGTGGCTTTAATCATTCATATTCATTAGTTTGTGCTGCCTGATGGTCAGAGCATTCACAATTAACAAAGCAAGCAATCATGCGTGTATACACACTGCAAACTCACAACTTGGACAAAAGCGACTTTGACATGTTTTACAAAATTGATTGCTGAGCAGTCATCCGTGACCACATGTGAAACACCAATATACCAAATCGAAGTGAAAATATTATCCTATCATTCTCTGATTTTAATTTTATATATTTTTTTGTTCTCGATTTTGAGGGATTTTGATTGAACCTGTGTTCCCTTTTTTGTATCACACTGTGGAGGGATGATGTATTGTACTGCCTAGCGATCGAGGCAGTTTTTTAATACACACGAGGACCGAGAAAGTTTCATGCCGTCACGCGTCCAAAATTCTGTTACCATGGTAGCAACCTTTACTGAGATAACCGCAAAGCTCTTTAATTATACCAATTGTGGACGTTTAAACAATTAAACTGATTAAATACATGTCCTGTGGCAAAATACGGTATCACTTAGATAGGCATGCGATCAATAAACATCAAGTTGTGATAATGGCATCATATTCAGTTTGGTCTCAGTAATTTCATGCAATACCATAAGTGGCATATCTCGATTGCCCATTTTAACGGAATTAAACAAATACAGGTTTTCATGTATTAATATATAATAGATATAGAAAGGAGATCAGGAAAATGAAATCGTTATAATTTTTTTCTAATTCGCCAATGTAAAATCAAACCCATAGAGAAGCGTAACAATTTAGACACATGCATTTTCATTTCTTCATTGATCTGCTTGCTGACTCATTAATCAATGTAAATGTGTTTGTGTTTGTGTGTTTGTCTGTGTGTTGGTGTGTGAGTGTGTGTGCCTGTGTGTAGGTGTGTGCATGTGAGAGAGAGAGAGAGAGAGATAGAAAGAGAGTGTGTCTACGTGTGAGTGTGTGTGTGTGTGTGTGCGTCTGATGTGTATGTGTGGGATGGATGTGAGTGTGTTTGTATGTGTGTGTGTCATTTTATGTTCCTTCAATGGCATTAAAAACATGCACGTTATACGTATTAGTATCATACATTCCGATTTTTTTTGGCTAGAATATCGATATATGAGTACATTGACATGTTAATGGTAGTAGAATATAGTTTATATCACAAAAATGATTATTTGTTTGTTTGTTTGTTTGTTTGTTTGTTTGTTTGTTTGTTTGTTTGTTTGTTTATTCCACAGTTTTTAAAGACAATCATAACAGCGATGAAATTACGGGAAATAATTAATCATGTTAAACAGAGCATAATAATAATAATTATAATGTAAATATACAAAATAAAGTACAGCGTGTCCCGGGAAAAAAATAACGAAACCGTATTTTAAAGCAAAAATCTTCTATAACAATAATTATAAAACAGTAATTCTGATATGTACATATTATGTGAAGCTATGATTCTCTTCTTTCATTTAATATATAATTTATGATTTGATTAAATCAATGGAACTGGTGTTACTAAAATTTCATTTGCATGCACACGTTCCAACTTTGAGTGAGTTTAATTTGAAAAATGGAAAAAAAATCACATAAAATATTCATAATTTTCTGTTTTATCTAACACATCATGCATAAAAATCAATGGTGCATGCTGGAGAACAAGGAAAATAAAAACATGCTTGTTTTAGCATGATTTTGGTTGTCGACTCCCTGCTGCTGCAGACAGCAATGAGTTAAAGAATGCATTTTGGAACTTTTTTTTGAAAACAAGAATCTTTTTAAATTATCTTTGCAATCATGCATCGGTCATTCTACACATATGTGGTATCATTATGAAAGAATATTAGTGATGTGCTTCAATATCAAGGACATGATGAATGCATTCAAATATGGCTGTTTGATTTTCAGATTGCTCGTGCAAATGCGTTTTTTTTAAAGTGTCACTTCTGATTGAATTTACTCTGCCATGCATGAATGAAAAGCTCTTTGACTGGTTCTAAACGAAGGAAGAAAAAATATGCTTTCCAAATATGTATACCTTGATTTACATGTATATTACTAAGATATATAAAATATCTTTATCAATCTGGGTGTCGTGTTTGTCAGCACACATTGTATAATGAAAAGAATGTGCTAGTACAAACAGCTTTAGCTTCTCCCTGTAGAATAATGTGAATAACTAGATTTGGAAAGAATTAGGAGGGGAGCGTGACTTAAATTTCGTCTTATCTGATGCTCAGTGTGACTTCAAAGGATGAAAAATTGCTCAACTTCCGGCGAATTTTCACATTTATATTTATATATGTATTCCTGATGTTGGTTTAGGGGCCCTAATTTAAATACTATAAGAAATATAGCATGCTAGTCATTTCTGTAAGTATAAACTCTTAAGGTGTGGCGTATTTCGTTGCACTTTATGAGATTTTATCAAAATAACGATAAATATAAACATATAGGCTATCTTCAGAGAGATGGAGCGAGAGAGGAACCGCATTTATGTTAAAGGTGATTTGAAAAATTGTATTTCACAGTTCTTTTTAATGATATCATTTTTCATCGCAGGTTATGTCGATTGTGCGTGGAGTATACGCTGTCATTCAGATGATTAACGACGACGTGTGCGGAGAGGACGGTTACCTGAAGTCATTATCGAAAATTTACAACATCAACTACTAACTAGACCATTATTTCGGTAATAGGTTCCGTTTATACACCTTCCCATACCTGGGGCCGGAAGGACAGTGCATACATCCACTGATTGCGTCGAATTACATTTCGACCCTTTTAATTCCTCCTTGAAACAATGTATGCAGCTGGGTTTTGTTGGGCTTTCCGAGGCAGATGGCAATTGTACGCGTGTTTTAATTGCTACAATGCAACGAAAACGACCTCACCTCTCGTCAACTGTTCGAGTTTAATTGAAACCAAAGATGGGTTCGGGGCGAGAGTTTCGTGATGCTATCCATCCATTAGTCACGAACCACGGCTCTTTCTCTTCTGCGTATTTTTATTTTAAATAACGACCCTGGGAAAAAAAAAATACTGACCTGGGAATCGCACGGGGCTGCCCTGGGAACAAACCGAATTTGGCCTAAATGCCCGATGGGCGTATCCTGCCCATGATTAGTGTCATCTAAGACCAATAAATGTCGCTGGTTTGAGAGGGACTGCCACGGTTACCGTCTGTGTGTCATCAGCGCATGTAATTGCATTTTCAATTCAAGTGTTTTCCACATGTTATGATAATAATCACGGACTCCTGGTAGTTAATCCACAAGGCTGAAATTTAATACGTGTACTACTTCTTGGCCCTGAGATCTACCGAATCCCATGATATCGTAACGATGATAACCACGATGATGATGGTGATGATGATGATGGTAAGAAGAAGGAGGAGAAGGAGGAGGAGAAGAAGAAGAAAAAGATGATGATGATGAAGAAGAAGAAGAAGAAGAGGAGGATGAAGAAGAAGAAAAGGGAAAAAGAATATACAAAACCACTTCAATAACTGGGAGTAAGGCCAGTGGGGTGCAAATAATTATTAGAATAATTCTACACTATTTTCAAGTCAAAATTTGACTCAAAAAGCAATGCATGTCGACTAGAAAACTGTGAATACAATTAGTTGCACTCAGCTGACTCCACAATCTCGTTACTTCAACTTGCCCCTCTTTCATGTAAAGTGTAACATTTCCATTTCACCGCGATATGCACAAAAAACGCACAATATATCGCTTTCGATCATAGATGAAGCTAACGTTGTGCATTTACTTTCAACCTTGAGGAATAAAGATGGATTGAATGTTTTAAAATGCTTCTTGAAAAAATCAAGAGAAGGTTATTCCCCGTTATCGAGCTGTAGATCTGTCGAATTCTTGGAAACCACGATATTGGAACGCTTGTCGCCCACTGATAGTGGACTTCTACGAATGATCAGTTCTAGAGGCTTATATCTGACCCAGATCAAGGAGATCGTTTATGTGTATGTAGATAGGCAGGGCCAGATTGTCAGGATTTATATCGAGATATAGTTTTAAAAAAAAAGCATTTTAAATCGAAGCGAGTGAATTTATATGGATACTTCCAGGTACGAAGCTCTTGGAGGATTCGATTTGCGTTAAAGGTACACTCTAAAAAGGATTGATCAAAATATACTAGTACATGACATTGGTGAAGTTAGTTCGATCAAGTTATTTTGGTTAAAATCAAACAATGTTTTGGTCAAAATAGCAAAAATCATCTGTCAAAATCCACCCAAATATTTGTTGATTTTTTTTTAACTATTTTGTTGGTCGGACACAAATTTTAACCAATCTTTTTTAGGTGTAGTGCTTTTGATTTTGCATAATTTAGGGGGAATTTTAGCTGTCAAAACGCAAATAGGTAAATTAACATAACAGCATTTGATTTATTTTTCTGCAAATTAGACCAAACATTACCAAGTTTTTCCTTTACAAAGGCATTTTATCTCAAAAGGTGCTTGTGCATTTGATAACATTTCCAAAGAGGCTTTAATTTAGAAATGCATTTAAAAACGCTAATCCAGGTCAAATCCAGTTCTAACCCACTAATAAATATGCAGATATTTATCTTTTACGCGTTTTCTTTTGTGGAACTTGAAATTATATGCAGTAAGATCGTTTACAATATATTGTTGCTGGAACCGTATAGTATACACATAGTAATAGTAATAGTTATATACCGTAGTTATATAGATGAATACTTATATACATACACACACACACACACACACACACACACACACACACACACACACACACACACACACACACACACACACACACACACACACACACACACAGAGAGAGAGAGAGAGAGAGAGAGAGATAATACCTGATACAGTGCGCGGGTAATTATATACGTCAAGAGCCCCATTTTAGTATATTTCACCGTATTCCTTCAATAAGTACTTTTACGGTATACAAATGAAGAAACTGATATTTGCAAGTAAGTAAATTAGTAATATTATAATAAAATATATTGGTTATTGAAATAGCTCTGGCGATCATATGATTGCATGAAATGACCGAAGATAAGAGACATAACTGCTTTTATTTTTTTTTTCAAGTGGATCACTTTTTGACAGAACAATGCACTGGAAAATGGACCTATACCATTATCTACCATCATTATCTGTTTGTACGTGCTTAAATATTATCATATCCGTGTTTAAATATTATCATAGAAATGTTTTGGGTATTTTTTTTCCAAAATAATTAACGGATGTACCATTGCACCTGTTTCATACGCCGATAATTCACGATCAACCCAGTGCATCGAAGCTTTTCGTGCCTTCATAATTAATACCGGACAAAATTTGTTTGTGGTAGACATTCTTAGACAAGCTGACTTTTTGAACCTCAGCCATGATACCCGATAAGCATGCAATAATTTTCACATCCAGTTCGAATTCACAGTTCATTTATTATGCGGTTTTAATTATTTCTCGGTTTAACTACCACACGTACGTATGTAGCACGTGTTTCACGGTCAGAATGAGGAAAAAATAATAATACGTAAAAGAGAAATATTGGGGTCAAATTAGGGTCAAATTTCAACATTCATTTCACATACCCTGGTTATGGGCTAATGGATATCTTGTGTCCATGGAGAAATATTGCGTAAATTAGTCTGGAACGAGGTAGACGTAAAATGGGTCTTACCATTCAATTTCAAGCCTTCCTTGGGGACCGCGCTGATAGATTGTCGTAATTTTGACGTCGCAGTTATTTCGCGGGTGGAAAAATCGTTTGTGCAACACTTTCCCATACACACATGCACACAAACACCACACACACACACACACACACACACACACACACACACACACAAACATACATAAAACCACACATGCATACACACACACACACACACACACACACACACACACACACACACACACACACACACACACACAAACACACACAAAACCACACATGCATACACACATATACACACAAACACATACACACACATACACACATACACACACATACACACAGACACACACACATACATACATACATACACACACAAACACACATATACACATACACACACATACACACAAATACACACAAATACACACACATTCACACACATACACACACACGCGAGCAATAACACATACACACTCACTCGTACACAAACACACACAGACACGTACATACACCCGCATACATATGCACGCACACACACACACACACACACACACACACCTACGCTAACACAAAGACCCACATACATACACCTACTTTCATTAATACAATACATGTATCTACGAATACACATTTTCGTTAGATATGAATATTGTCTATTATCATTGTGTGTGTGCCCGTGTGCGCTCATCCACGCCCATAGTTAAGATGTAACTTATACTTTTTTTTAATCAATACTGCATAATTAATGGAATATTAAAGTTAATTTGAGTGCAGTCGAGTTATTTTATTGATTGCTGCGTTGAATAGAGTTCCTTCCTCCACATGACCTTGATATATACAGGGTCTGGTAAGCAAGACAATCACAGTATAAACATAATCAGTCTAAATTAATCAAACCTAGCAGTTGTCAGACGCTCATATATAGTCTTGACACGAACTAATTTTCCGCTTCACAGTATACGTACGAGATGCTAATGAAACAAACGCCCATGACATAGCGCGCTATTTTTTTTAAACAAG
>JZLH01S0129558.1:8323-22919 GCA_001188425.1 Eucidaris tribuloides
TTTTTTTTTTAATTGAAGGCTCCACAATGTAAAACAGTATCTTGGCAGAGTTCACCCCTCGGTAAATACCACTCAACACCTAGTTAAATAAGAGCTCAGTACCAAAAGGACATAAATCTACATTAATAACTTAATAATACAAACATGGTTCGCTGTATACATTATGCTAAATAGGTTAAATAAGTAAGTATATATGTATGTATATATCATATCATTTGTAAATAGTTTTGAAAATTTGAATATTATTTTTGTATATCTTGAAAATGCAATTTTTATTACTCTGTATATTGTGAAAAACAAAAATATTTGCAGAAACAAGAAACTGAAGTGAACTGAACTGAAATCAGCATCCTCAACCTGATCAAATTCATTTCTAAAATTGTCACAAAAGTCGATTGAAATACGGTAAGATAATCTAATTTCAGTAATCTACATTAATATTTCTTAACACCAGTTTGCACACCTTATAAAATATATTTATCGTTGGCAATAGAGAGTATTGAGAGATAAGGATTGAATGATTTTGTGGCAATATGTAACAAATACAAAAAATACTCGATCGTTAAATATGATATGTTATTGTCTTTAGTACTTAATCGTGAAATATGTTTGAGTATATTAACATACATTTGTCCTTATCATGAATGATTCGGTTTGCCTCCATTATTTAAATACCATTTATTGCAAAATATTTTTGAGCATAACTTCTACCATGGGGAACGTGCGAAGTTTGCGGGGCGATTTGTACTGAATTGCGGTGGCGTTTGTATTTTCCAAGAGATAGTTCCTTAGTTCTTCAAAGGTTCCAGGTCGTACAATGTGAATCCTCGGACGAGAGATGGAATTCTCTCGACGAAGCCTGAGGTAGTCACTGTTGCGAAGTTTCAACTCGTCGTCGATCTACGGATGCGACAAAAAAAAACATGATTAACATGCAATCAAATAAACAAACAAATAGAAAAAAATGTATACACAAACAGACAAATAAACAAACAAATGACAATGACATAAAAAGGTAGCAGATCCAAGATTTGTACAAAGGGTATCCCAGGTAACCCACTCCATAGAAACGTAAAACTTCAGGACCTTTGTACAGGAATTGTGGGGGTTTAAGATCATGACGGGAATAATTATACCCCTTGTCGTATTTTGCAAATTCGAACTTAATTCTGTAGCAAGTTTTGCCACCAACACAAATAAATGAACAGCTGCAGAACGTGAGAGCATTTGTTCAAGATATGATTGCAGGGGAGGTGGGGGATGAAAAGTTGTGCCGGAGATGCCCAAGCCATTGCCCCACGCCGAGTGTCAAAGTATACTCATGCTCATAATTATGGAATATTTTGTTGATACTTAAGTTCTTTCTCCTATATCGTCCAAAATTTTCGAGACATGTGTTAATTTCACAAGAACGTAGCATGTGAAGCAATCATTGGATTTCATGAGATTACCAAAGTAAAAACTAGAATACGTTTGAGCGCAATAACAATTAATTATTTATCTTTTTAAAAATCCACAAAAAAATCATGAAAAAGTATAAAAAACACAAAAACTGATAAATTTTGATCTAATGTCACTTATCATTAAATTAACATCAAAATTGTCTGTTACAAGTCTAATAACGCGCGTAACCACCACGTGACTTAACAACAACAACAATACCGCCATTGATAAACACAGGTTTTAGCGTCGAGTCGGACGCTACAAAATGCTCAGCATTACTGAAATACTTAGATTATAATTGTTTCACCTGGGGTGAACAAATATTAATCCAGATGTACCGTTCACGGAAAAATGGCAACTTTTAAAATGTCTCTGAAGTGTTCCATAATTATGAGCATGAGTGTATTACCACTTGTTTCTCCTCTGCCGACAATGCCGCCTTTTCGTGTCCTGCAACGAATTCCAGTTCCAGGAATATCAGGTAGTATGGCATAATTTCATCAGGCTCGAAAACTGGAAAAGAAAAGATAAACAATAGAACCAGATATATATATAATTTATATATAGACTATACTGACTCTACAAAATGTATATGTGCAAAAATAAAGCTTGTTGTTTAAAGATTATCAATTATTTTAAATAATGATGGCAAAAGTGATCGTGCTATCATTTTGAGAAACTATTTTATTATTGGACAAGGTCATGGTTTGTTGTGTATTCTAGCTGCCGTAGGAACATGATTTGCCATATTATTTTACTAAATGATAGTGCATAAGCGAATATCCTATCAGACTCTGTGTGCTTGGACATTATTACCCTGATCTATGGACTCCTGTCAATCCTGCAAAATTTGTGTGCGCCACCTCTACTGACGTAACGTGCTACGGAAACTACAACTCTACATTATAGACATAGTATTATTATTGCTTTGTCATCAGCTCTAATGACAGGGACTAGAAAAGCGAACTTAATCACTGTTACCCTCAGGCATCCAGTCCTGGGTAGTTTTTGCATATGGATATTTGACGACAACACCGGGTTTTTCACCCTTCTCTTTCTCGATGAAGTGATGGGTTCTTTTACGTGCTGAGGTGCTTCTGTCTCAACACGGGACCTCCGGCTTTACGTTCTATCCGAGGGACGAGATAATGGGGATATAGTGCCTTTAATACCCAAGGACACAACCGCCAAGGCCCGGCGCGGATTCGAACCACGGACCTGTAGGTCGAGAAACCGAAGCCTTATCCACTGAGTCATGACGCCTCCCCCTATGTATTATTGCGTGGTGCATTATGTGCGACTTTGACAAGTTATCAAATGTATCATTATTCACGTGCAAAGGTAATGTATGATACCAGATACCTTGACAATCTTCCGGAAGTAGTGTACTCTCCACCACTGCGAATTCTGTTAGACTCGCACCGGACCACTGGTCCACGGCAGCTTTGATACTCTCACTAACCACCTTCTGGTCCATCTTTTCGTATCGGAGATTTAGCATCATGCCCGTTCTGTCAAGATAATCATACATTTATCATCGTCATTTACAACGTAAGCATATACATGCACAAGGCGGTCTTGAAGGGTTTCGACTTTCGAGTGATCGTGGTCTCTGAAATAATACTTTCAGTCGTCAACAATTTGTGTATTCTGTATTCTAGATATCAGCTCTTTCATTTGCTGATTAATGTTGCAGACGATAGATGCCACTAGCCCATGCATACAATTTGACTGGTATGGAGGTTTTTTTTTGTTCATTGTTTATTTTCTGTCATATAAGGGATATCCCTTTTCATTGGATTATTCATGAATAACGTCTGGTTGTCAGAATACTATCGATTACAATGTTTGTTTTCATCGTTAATTTGCCAGCAATAATTTCCATCATGTGAATCCATCATCAAGCCATGGTACTCGGTTCCGAGAGAGGTTATGCTTCCGTTTGTGCCGAATTGGTGACAAATGTATGTCATCATGGAAGAGTCTGTACGAAGCTTCTAATATCCATGATTCCGAACCAATACGAATGGAAATGGAAAATTTGTAATATTCTTTTCTGTTATTTTTCTTTTAGGATGTTCCAATGATGAGCAATGGTAGTATTATCGTATTATTATTTTGCATATCATTTGTTGATATGAAGGAGAAAATATGTCTAACCTCCTTTTCCGACAATTTTTTTTTACTAATTGCCAGAGTTGTGAAGAGACAAGCGTGAGACCAATATAATAACTTTAAAGGCACTGTATAACAGTGTTTCCCGTTTAAAAAATCTGAGCTGCATGATTCCCCATGCTACCAGTGTCTCTGACATGGTCTAAAAATGAAGCCCTGAAAAAATTGCAGTTTAAAACGATCAGTGAGTGCTTTAAAAAGGTAAAAATCATTGAGAGACCAATCCAGCTTTCCCCCATATCCGCTGTGTTGCAGAATTTCCTATCGCCTGATAGGAAATTAATATGCCAATTTGTATCTGCACACATTGTACTAGTGACAGCATTACTGTCCAAACTTTTTGTGTTCAAAGGTGTTTATTTGTCCATTCAAACACTGTCAGATAGCAAAGTTCGACAATTTTTTTAAACGTGTCTGCCACAGTGTTATATAGCGTCTTTAAATTCATATCATCGAAATTTTAAATACAGACTAACAGTAAAGTTTACCGGTACAAGAATTCTACGGCAGGAGTATTTTCGTAGAAGCCGATGATGCGGATGACATCTCCCAAGCGATATCGGTACAGGCCATTCTCCTGTGTGACGACGACTTCATAGCATGTTCCAACCTCTACTTCGTCCACAAAGAAAGTTTGGGGGTTAGGCAAGTTCCTAATATTGAGATACAAAGACATACAGCTGTAACAATTGACAATATATAGTTATTTTTATGGTACAGAGTAACACTAAAGCCATGATATGGAATCGACTACAATGTATGGTAATATGAACGCCGATATCCCTGACGCAATTAATACTGAAAATTGCGTAAAAGTTATAGACACAGAAAGTACTATAAATACAATTTATTTCTTTATTATAATGTGGGCGTTTTGTGTTAACTCTTTCTTCTTCTTCTTCTTCTTCTTCTTCTTCTTCTTCTTCTTCTTCTTCTTCTTCTACTGCTTCTTTTTCATTTTCTTCTACTGGTTCCCTTCTCTTCTTTCTTTATTTTGTTGTTTTTTTTTGTTGCTGTTCTTTCACTTCTTCTACTCTTGTTCTCCTTCTCCTTCTTCCTCTTCCTCCTCACTAATGTACAGAAGGGGAAACACATATAACTGTACATCTTCAGATAAAAGTGAATCAAATGCAGTGAATCAAATCAAAATGTTTCAAAAAGTGAATCAAATCAAATGCTTCTAGATAGAATGTTTCAATCTATATATCACCATATTTCTTCAAGGGCGGAAGCATTTTTGAAAATGGGCGGTATCGTATAACTTATATGCTAAGATTTGTACAGCCCAACGAAAATGTTTCACTTGGCCTATAGGGGGAATGCACACAGACCTGTGCGTAAAAATGTTCTCATAACCTGGTGGAGACGATTTGATATAGCCTAAATATAGGCAGTTCCAGTGATTTTGAAAGATAGCTCAAATGGTGGTTTTGTTTAAATGTAGGGGTAGATTAGCCTCTCAGAATTCCAAATCAATTTTAATTTTCAAAATCGGTCGAACGGTTCTCGAGATAGAGCGATTTAAAGAACGGCAAAAGTAACAAAAATTTGACTAAAAGGTCAAAGGTCATCCTTTGTGTTTCTTTATTTACACAATGGCACCATTTATCACAGGAAAATGTCTGCATTATTGTTTTGTTTCAGCAATATCTTCAAAATGACAAAAGTTGACTTCTTCAAATTTTCAGGAAAGTTACTTGATACATCAGTGCTTAAGAAAACATTAACAGCCATCACTTATTTAATTATATAATATGCAAATGAGGTAATATGAATAATTAATTAAGTAAAATTTTGGGAAGAGGACAAGATAGGTTTCAGATCTCGGCCACAGATCGCAAGATCGCCACAAAAATTTGCATGTGCCTAGGGCTGGATGTAAACTACAAGATGGTATAGTTAGATTTTTTTTAAAAAAATATATTTTTATATTTTTGATTAATTAATTATGCAAATAAGTGCATGAAATTACATTTTCATCTGTAACTCACTTAAAATAGCTAGTAGAATGCTAATTTTTGGTGAAAATGTTTTATCTGACATTTCTAACAATTATCTACAAAAAAATTTGCCGTATCAGAATTAATTTCCTATGTATTTTATTGTTTTGTGAATTTCTTATGTATTTCTTTGTTTTTTCGACCTTATGTATTTTATTGTTTTTTCAGTAAAATTTGTTGGGGACTCTTTTATGATAATAAACAGCATAAAAGAAATTAATTTTCAGCACTATTGGTGAAAATAATACAGTTATGAATTTTGTCTGAAAACACAGCTTGCATTGATTTTGTACATCGCCTAAAAAATGATGCATCGTAAAATCCTTTTCCTCGCGTTGTTATTCGTTGAATTTCAATAAAAAATATATAATTTTGTTGTGAAAGATTTAGATTTTTACACTTATTACCCTGCTTTTCAAAAAAATAAGGGAATCATAAAAAAATATTGTCTCTAAAAACTTTAGATACTCATAACTTTTGATTGCATAGTCCAATTGGCAAGCAGCTAACATTACAAAAACGAGAATGAATTGGACTTTTGAAATAAGCCAAACACTACCCAACAACACCCCACACGCCATGAGGAAAAAGGTCTAAGCAAGGGATGGTGTATTATGACTGTGCCTGCTATACTGGTGCTGTAGTGTGAGAGCTGCCAGGAGGCATCAGTCAACAGCGTGCGTAATTACTTCATGATATTTACAAGGTCATAGCTCTGTTAATACGACTCCGATTTGATATCTGTGTTCAATACTATAAAATCTGATGATAGCCTGTTCATTACCTGTAGTTTCAGGGGATATTTTACAGTAGTTTATTTTCCATGATATTTTAAAAATACCCTTGCACTTCCCGGTGGATCAGATAGCTACTTAGAGGACCTGTTCAACTACTTTCACTGTGTGTTGGAACTCCCTACTGTTGGCTCCTAATATCTCCATATACCCCAATCCGACATATTAGCCTCTAACGGGTGAACTACAGTGTGTCTCAAAAATAATTGTGCAAGTCAAAAGCACCCTCTTTGGTTATGAGAAAAACATTTTGTGACGTCATGCTTATATCACCATCAAGGACATAGTCTTAGCTTTCAGATGCCGTTTGTTCTGTTTAGTTTGCTTGTTTAATCCTGATATATGTTCAGTTAACCACGAAAAGGTAAAATCACAAATGTGCCACTTTTACTACAGTCAATATAGCTTTAGGCCCTCTTCCCATAAGAGTGACACAGTTGTGATTCCACTATTTTGTTGTTTACAAGATATCTCGAGATCAAAACAAGCAAATTGAACAGAACAAGCAGCATTTGAAAGCTTAGACTTTGCTCTGGACGTTGACGTAAACATGTGTTGTAACAGTGTTTTTTTAACTGTCAAAGAGGGCGCTTTTTACTTGAACAATTTTTGAGACGTGCTGCAGCATGTCAAAAAAAATTCTGCGGATAAAAAGCGCCCTCTTCGGCAATTAGAAAATACTCTGATGACATTCTGCTTACATCACCGTCAAGGGCAAAGTCTTAGCTTTCCAATGCCATTTGTTCTGTTCAATTTATTTGTTTTAATCTCGAGATATGTTGTCAACAACAGAAGGGTGGAATTACAATTGTGTCACTTTTACTCGGGGCTGTAGTAAAACTGGCACATTCGTGACTTTATATATATCTCAAGAATTAAGACAAGCAAATTAAACAAATAGACGTGTTTTGAAAAGCTAAGACTCAAAGCTCTTTACTGTTTTGGCATAAGCATCATGTCAACAAGAGGCGGTTTTCACTTGCACAATTTTTTTTGAGACACACTGTATAACAACATGCATGTTGTTAGACTGATATTACGAAATGCAATCAGGTCTTGAAAATTCAGTTCATAGAAATAATTATAGAAAAACAATTTTTAATGTCATAAAGTCATTTTGAAAACGCCGTTCTGCACATAGGTACATAGTTAATTACTATTATTTCAGCTTTTGTGCTTAAAATTACTATTATATAGTAATGTTTCAATAGCGCACAAATATTGTTTATTTGCTTGTATACATACATGTCTTCCGCTTTGATGAACTCAAAGATGATATCCTGTACCAAACAAACATAACCTTCTTCACAATACTTTGGTTCTAGACGTTGGCACATAATTGCTTCGGAGCAGCCGTAGATAGTGGACATCAGCGGTAATCCTGTATGGTGAACCATGAAAGATAGTGGTGTGAGTTAATTCACTTAAATGAGAAAATACACCTTTCATTGACAACAAATCAATAAGAAAGGCATATTGACGAGCAGATACTGTTTCTACTGAATATTGCAATGTGTAGGGCGTGGATACTACTGTAAGAATGATTATTAAAAGACAAGCAGTGCTTCCCGCATTTCCACGGGGTTGAAAGTAAAGTAATTATCCTGTGAAATTCGAATTATTATGCTCAAATTCAATTTTTGCCTCACTAGAACTTGGAGTGATAAATTCAAAATTTTAAGTTTGTGATCATATCTCGAACCTGTGACAGTTCTTTTCTGAGTGCTCGAACGCATGTAAGGCCGAAAGACAGACCGGTTTTCTGAGCGACGAGGATACAATATTAATTAATTCAAACTCCGTCTTTGTGGTGAAAATAAGATAAATCGCAAAGTTAATGAGGTCATAAAGTTTTTTTTAAAACAAATTATCTTTTTACCATCGAGAATATACAACAACAACAAAGTAACTACCCCCTTTTTCAAACTACCATTATTTTTTTAAGGAAATAAGTTTTAGCAAAATAATTTTGCAGGGACAATTCTACACTCATTGACTAACCTCTGTGTGAAAATAAGATTATTCTGTCAAGCCATGCATGAGTGAGCATGCATAAAAGGCAAAAATGTCACTTTTCAAAAGTCACAGAAGTCATCTCTTACGCCAAAATAATGGTGTAAATAATGTCATTTTTTTGCTTTATTTATAAAGTGTGTTCACTGAACCATGACATGGTTGCAACCTCTTACATGTTCTCACAACATGTAAAAACACATTTTGCTGAAAAATATCGGATTTCAATTTTTTCAATAAACTTAATGGATTTTACAATTTCAAAATTGAGGAAGGATGGGAATTTTTAAATTGAGCTCACTGAAGCGTAAAATATGCGAAAAGTGCCAAAAGAAGTGCAACGGGATCAAACGATAGATGATTAACATAAATAGCGCTTAATCATTCAACAGAAACATAATTTGTCAAAAGCCTGCATCATAAATCATTCAAAATGACCCTTGTGACTTTTGAAAAGTGATATTTTTGCCTTTAATACGTGCTCACTCATGCATGACTTGACGGATCAATCACATTTTCACACAGAAGTTAGTCAATTAGTGCAGAGACGCCCTCGCCAAATTATTTTTCTTCAAAAAGCTATGGAATTTTGAAAAAGGGGTTATTTACTTTTTTTGTTGTGTCTATTAAGTGCTAATGTCATATGTAACTGCAAAATAATCAACACGGTTTTTGAAAGTAAGATTCAAGAATCATTTTTACTAGTAGTTTACTAGACGTATATGAGGAAAAAATATTTAAACTTTACCACGTGCATATCTGCTCTCAACCTTTGGCCAGATACCCGACGAATCAATAGCGCTAACTCCACATATCCTAGGCCACACTCTTTTCGTAATGTTTCGGAAACCCTTCCGAAATTCTCGTGTCAGTTCTTCTGCCCTCTCGGGATCTCCGCCAGCTAGTTCCTCGGTCAGTTTCGCGCGAATGTCTGTGGGTAGATTTAAATCGGGATTGATGGTTCCGTGACCAATGTCATATACTAAATCTTGCCAGCATTTTTCGAGTTGTTTCAAAAGACTTTCGATAAAGTGAACGAAGGACGCCTGAACCATACCGATGTCTCTTTCGCGAAGACCGAAGAGGAGATGCACATAGTTGGCCTCGTACAGTGTACTGATTCTAAATCCCGCCGGTGGTGTCGAAAATTGCGCAAAAATGAATTCCACGTTTGTCGGTATTGTGCCAATTGTTTCGATATTGGCGCCACTCTTGGCTTTGGTAACTACTGGTGCCACGTACGTGTACAGAGTTTTCTGAAGCATGCCGGAATTAATCGTATTCTTGGTCGTTGCAGCTATCATGTTACCCATGTTTGAAAGACTGCGAAATTTTGATACATATGGGATATACTTTGACTTGCCGGTTGTTCCAGTTGTTCTGACGTAAGAAGTTGGCACTCCTTTGGTCAAGATGTTCTTCTCGCCATCCATCATGCGGTCGACATAAGAAAGGTAGTGGTCATACTTGGTCAATGGGTGGCGCTGTCGAAACTCTTCGAGCGATTTCATTTCTGGCAAGTGGAACTTCTTGCCGTACTCGGTGTTTCCATTCTCTTTGATAATCTGCTGGAAGCATCGTTCTTGGTGAAATCGGGGCTTCTTACAAGCAGCTCTAAAACGACGTAAGAAAATGTTGCCAACGAGAAGACCTATTAAACCGAACAGTAGCTGGAGAGTAACCTTTGTGAGGCTTTGATTCGGTGATGGACGACAGCTTAGAATCCAGAAGTAAACGAAAGACAGGAATAGTAGATCAACGCCAAGTAGACCTGCATGCATAGAAAGAATAAAGGAGATATGTTGCTAAAGATATCCATATCGTTATAAGTAAGTAGCTAATGTCATCGCCCAAAACTAAGTATGCTGGCAGAAAAGTGAATGACAGGAGACAAATATATAATGTCACTCGGTCTTGTTAATGATGGTATTGTTCTTAAATGGTAAGATAAAAAACACTTTGATGGAATTTCCAAGATGGTGAAAGAACTCCAATAAACTGGCAGGCAAGTAATCTCATACACCCCTTCATCATGGAAATGTAATCTACAGAATCCCATTTCACCTAGTGTGAAAGTGTACTCAGTCACCACTTGTCACATCATTGTATCCTCACTATATTCATATATACCTCATACTTTCCTGTTTGTAAATTAATCGAAAACTTATGAAATAACACTGAATATCTTGACAAATCGTTCATCACTATAAGGGGATGGGGATATTATGTACTTCATTTGACCGCAGTCACTAATAAAAAGGACTCTAACTTCTGTATTCATAACCCCTTTATGTTATGTTTGTTTGAGGCTACACCTATTACGTGTCATGAAGTAGACATTAGACCTTGCAAGTGATATAAAAATAATAATAATAATAATGATAATAATAATAATAATAATAATAATAATAATAATAATAATGATAATAATAATAATAATAATAACAACAACAACAACAACAATAATAATAATAATAATAATAATAATAATAATAATAATAATAATAATAATAAAGGACATTTATATTGCACAGATACTATAATAGTATACTCTACTGCGCATTACAATATAATTATTTTGTATATACATGTTACAAACACAATTCAGGTTAAATTCCAATATTAAACAAATGGGTTTTTAACCTCTTCTTAAACTCATTTCCGGAAGGTGATTGTCTCACAAACAATGGAAGATTACTCCACAGTTTGGGGGCAGCATACAAAAATGCTCTGTCACCAATGGTAACTTTTGACTTTTCTGATGGATGTTTCAGTAGTGTATTATCTTCAGAACTTCGGAGGCGGTAGTGCATTTGAGTAGATGATTTTAATTCTAAAAGCTGCTGTATGTATGCTGGTGTATACATATATGTATGAATGTCTTATAACAACAATTATTCGCTGATGTAATGGTTTGGCCTATACCCGGGATTATGGCACTGTAAACTTTGGAGTTAACTTGATTTTGGAAGGTATTACGTGAAACGAATATTGGCTGTTCAGTGATCCGTGGTAAGGAGGATAAGGCTATTGATTAAAAATGATGGCCTTCTCTCCACATCATTATATCCAATATACTGAAAAGTTACATCATACATGACAATAAATTTAAAGTTGTTTGAAATAGTTCACCGCCTTTAGAATTGAGAAAGGATAAGAGATTATAACTTGAAGAGGTCCTGTCTAAAATATGGAGCATGTCCTCCTTACCACTGTCTCATGAAGATAGGAAACACTTTCTTCTTCGAAGGGTGTGGCCTTCTCTCTGAGACTGCTTCAGAGGAACATATTGATATTTTTTGTTTGTTGGAAGTCTTTCCAAAACATCAAAACCGTTTTCACGTGAAATATGAAACCGAATCACGATGCCAGTGTGAATTAACACCCCACCCCTATAGTGAAACGAAAAAAGGGTTAAAATTTGTGTTCCAGCCCCTTTGCCGTTGGTGCGCCTACATAATCTCTCCGCCTTGGAGAATAAAGGAGAAACATATTAATAGGTCTTCATTAAGGATTGTGTCAGGGATGTGCAAGTCCATTACTTCCCTATCAACACCAAACGGTAGTTAAGTACTTACAAATGGTGTGTTGAAAGTTTGAAATCCATACGTCATGAATTTGTTGTTTTATGAGAAAACGATATGTTACCAGAATATTGTTCTTTCCGTGAGTTTCAATTTTGCTCAAATTGCGAATCGCGGTTATATGTACCGTCGCAAGACCAGCGGAGCGCACTGATTGGTTAAACGGCTAAACTCCACGTGACCTTCGGCTAACGGCTGATCGGTCAATTGTCGACGTCACGGATTTTTTTTTAAAGACTTCAGAGTCATTTGAAAAAGGATGAAGTTTAACCGTCCAGATTTTCACCAAAAGTCAATATTTTACCCCAAGTCTCTATGAGAGTTGTCTATTTATATCAATCTTCACATTGGATATGATTTCAGCTGATTTCATTCATTTAGATGTTTTTTGACGTGCAAATCAATGACACAATCTTTAAAGAAAGACCCCTTCAACTCAAAACGCGTGCCTTATAGTATATGTTGCAATACTTTTGAGCAGGGAGGGTATTTCACTTGATCATGCCATGATGAGATCTACAAAGGAGTAACATTCGTGTACGGGTGACACTACCAATGCGATTCGTCCATCTCTCTGAAGTCAATATTTGTGGGCCTACATAAGTTTAGACAAATACGATAAAGATATAGCTTAGGAAATGCTAACACGGTAATCAAATATTCAGATCAAAGGTTGCTTGTTTTAAAGATTAAGTAATTGGGAAATAGCGTTAAAGGCATAGAATAGAATGGCATCGATCATGCCATGATGTGATCTACTAAGTGCAACCAAATGGGTAACATAGGTGTACAGACCATTTTGGGGTCTACAAGGAACCCTTTAGGGTTCTTTTTACAACCTAACGGGATCTTGACGGTATAAAGAACCCTACTATTTTTGTATAGGGTTCTTTATATCATCAATATCCACAGAGGATGTATAAAGAACTCAAAATGGTTCCTTGCAGAACCAAAAATGGTTCTAGCGAATTTTAGAACCCCTTTTTGCTTCTTTGAAAAACGTGAAAAGGTTCCAAATACGGGACAAGGACAGGTTCTAATCAGCACCATTTTTGTAAGAGTGAATACTTGAAAGACAAAATATCCCTTCCACAGATCCACAGAACACAATTAAAATATCCCTTTGGCTCATAGTTTATATGAAAATGCTGTTTTTTCCGACATTGTAAGAACAGATTCATATCGAATCATGCACAAAACATTAAATTATTGTGGCTGTGTGTCAGACTCATTTCTTCAGTTTTCACACATGTGTCTATAAATAATCTGAAATTCTACTATACTAGCAATTTTATATCGCGAGACATTAACCGTCAATACACAAGTGATTCCAACAAATTTGTGGCGCCTATACTGTAAAGATGTTCATTAATCTTATTTCTATTACGAAGGGCATGTTTCTACTTTGTTACAGTTTCCATCCTCGAGTACGGTTTGGATATCCAAATTAGAACGTTGTAAACATCATTGAAACATATAACGACTTTCGTTACAAATTGTAATTATTTCTGTGAGGATAGACCTACTTACAATTCTTTGAAACTCTAACTTTTACACAAGGGCATGGGAAATTAAAAAAATGGTGTTTCACGAAGAAATGACCCAATAAATACACACTTGTTCGATATCGAGAATATGCAGCTTGAGGGCACAACAAAAGATGACGATAGCTCTACATGAACTAAACACTCTTAGAAAAAGGTGCTGATTACAACCTCTCCTTGTCCCGTATTTAGAACCTTTTAAGGTTTTTCAAAGAAACAAAAAAGGGTTCTAAATGGTTCTACAAGGAACCCTTTGGGGCTCTTTATACACCCTTTGGGGTTCTTGATGGTATACAGGGGGCAGATTCACGAAACGGGACCAACTACAATTACTATGGTAACAGGGATCATTATGCCTAGCGCCCATATTTAGGTCTGGTTACGAATCTTAGATGAGCTCTAAACGCTGGGTCTGCTGAGAAGCAGCTCTAACCATTGTTCTCTGCCACGGTTCACCGACAAGATGGCAAAGTGCGCATGTGTCAAGCGTGGATTGTATTGTTATTAAAGATCATAGAATGTATGCTTCACCATGAATATGTGAGACTACAATGGAAATAAACCTGTAAATACCTCTGCTCCATGCACATACCGCCCAAATTATGATACCTATCTTCCATTTCAGACCCAATTGTATTATTAGTTGGTTTAGAGTCAAATTCACAAGATACAATGCAATAAAAACTATTAAAGTGAAATAAATGTGTGAAGTTTAGACTATGAAATCCGGGGGAACCTTTTCATTAATTAAACGGGAAAAATAAAGTGTTCGTTATCTAAAAATCCCAGTTTTATTTTGCTTCTAAAGAAAAATAGCATGTATTTGATAAAAGCTTAGTCTGGAAAACTTGGCACACACGAAATATTTAAATAAATATTATTTAAAAAAAGTAGAACAGTTAAATGGTTCACGGGATGGTTCGCCTTCAGCACTAATGGAGATTAGGTTGGTACAGGCGATAGCTATCCAATATTATCGGTGATTAAGTTAGAGCTGGAGTTAGTCTGGCTTCCAGACGTTTAGATTAATCCACCCTATATTG
>JZLH01S0129578.1:21693-32281 GCA_001188425.1 Eucidaris tribuloides
CTTAGTTAGAACATTCTTTTCAATAAAATGATACAAGATCATGTAGTGTTTGAGTAAGGTGTTTGATTCTAGGGTCATTTTTCGGAGGCAGCTGCAATTTCCCTAAATTGCAATTTTCAACCAGCGGCGGTCATTTGGAACGCCGAAGATAATTCTGGGTTCAGCTTCCATATCGTACAAATCGCATGTACAAAAGGCTGGAAATGCCTCCTTTCAATAAGGCAAGACATGCAGCTATGTCTCATTGCGATCGGTGTTGTCCGATTGCAAGCTGAGACGCCAGATATATCTCCGGCGTTCCAATGATCCGCCGCTGTTTGAACAAATTGCAAATTTGGGAAATTGCATTGCCTCCGAAAAATTGGCCCTAGAATCAAAACGCCTGTACTGCAAAAGAATTGTTCTTGGTATCATTTTAATTGGAAAATAGAATGAAATTTCTAACCAACGAAAAAAAATAATGACATTTTGCCGATATGGTGAAGAATTACGATGCATACTCGTAGCTTATCTTTCTTGGCCACCTGTATTAGCTAGTTCCAGTAGTGGACTGTACGATGTTTAATCAATGTGTGTGTGTGTACCTACGTGTGTGTGTGTGTGTGTGTGTGTGTGTGTGTGTGTGTGTGTGTGTGTGTGTGTGTGTGTGTGTGTGTACATGTGTTTTTTGTTATGTTCTCGAACTCTTGTAGAACACAAACCAACATTATGCGTTTTGTTCATGATGTTTGAAGAGAAAATAACAAGATTTGGAGCTGTCCAACATACCTGGGGACCAAACGAGTTGAAAAAATGTCAATATTGACACAAACTCAAGTGTGTGTCCAGGCTGAAAGGAGTTGTCCTGAATTTGATAAATAAAAAAGTAACAAACATGCATATACAAGCACTGAATTACACTTTACGTACAGAAACTCATTCAAGGCTACACAATAAATACACACGTGGAAGTGATTTCTGATCAAAAGTACTTTTCTCACAAAGAAGGAATCATTTGACTGTAAACTATTGACAGGAAGTCTTTGAACATTGCACTTGATTCCAATTGATTTTTTTTTTTTTGCCACGTTCAGGACTGCTTTGAATTTTGTTATTTTCCTAATAAAACACGTTTGTGTTTCCAGAAGCATTCCTTGCTAAAGTGATCATCGTCGAATCCATGTTAAGTACTGCGAAAATGGAAGCATGAATAACAAGCTAAACATCAAGTAGTGTTTTTATGTATCAGATCAAAACAAACGGTTTGTGTGTGCTATTCGCTGCAAAGCTATTATAACATGAACAAATACACAGTCACATTGAAGAGTTTACTTTCGTTTTCATATAAACATGATGACGGATCACAAAATTAAATTCAACCAACGAAACTTGAATGTGTGTTTTGGTGCTAAATTGATGACGAATTGAATTCTGTCTTAACTTGTAAATTTCGTTTTCATTTTTCGGAGGCTCACATGATGCATAGGAGGGACTCAGGTATGCTGCCCGACTTCAGTATTAAATACGAAATAGTGACAAATCACTCAAATTTAAGTTACTGGTGTTATTGAAACATCCTTGGCGTAATGCTCATTAAATAACAAGTTTAGTTTTGGCGATTTTTTTTATTTGAAAGGCTTTTGCCCAAAGGTCATATCACACCAAGAACAGATTCTGAATGTCATCGGTTTTTTTTTATTAATTAATGAAAAATCTCGGGGGGGGGACCCGAGATTTCGATTATATTTTGCATTATAGCATCCAGAGGGTTAAGAAGGAGTAAAGGTTATCTAAAACTCTGATCTTTCTGATGAGGTATAATTCAGATAACTTTAAAGACGCTGTATAACACTGTGGAAGACCCGTTTAAAAAATTGTCAATCTTTTGCTATCTGACATATCTGACAATGTTTGAATGGACAAATAAACACCCTAGAACACACAAGATGGACGGTTATGCTGTCACTATTACAATATGTGCAGATACAAACTGGCACATTATTTATTCTCGGCCGATAGGAAATTCTGCAACACAGCAGTCTATGGAGGGAATCTGGAATGGTCTCTCAATGATTAACACTTTTTTAAAGCACTTAATGATCGTTTTAAACTACAATTTTTTCAGGACTTCATTTTTAGACCATATCAGAGACACTGGTAGCATGAAGAATCATGTAGCTCAGATTTTTTTAAAGTGAAAATATTGTTATACAATGCCTTTAACACTAAAATTAACCCTCTGGATGCTGTAATGTAAAATATAGTCGAAAATCTCGGGAGTCCCCTCCCGACCCCCCCCCCCCGAGATTTTTCATTAATTAATTTAAAAAAAAACTTATGACATTCAGAATCGTTTTTTTTTTTGATGTGATATGAATTTTCGGCAAAAACATCTCAAATAAATCGCCAAAAACAAATTTTGTGCTTTAAGCAACATTCGGAGAAGAAAAATCTTTCTATTAAAAGATGCTCAAGTCCGAATGCAGTGAATTTACATTGATGCCAATGTAACGGACAGACACAAGCTGCTAATTTTTGAGAAAATGCCGGAAAAAGACACCGTTGTCACCTGTTTCCTTCTGCCAAAATAGGGCACTATCGTCTAATGTATTATTCCTCGCGGTTTACTTTTTCATTTTCTGCATTATACGCACGTAAGTTACGTGAGGCTTTATGCATTCAACACAGTGGCTGGAAGTTGCTTCCGTTCCAACATGTTCACTATTTGTGACTCTGCGGAAGGTAGACACACTTGAAATTGCATCCTCTTTGTCAGTCAAATGACCGTGTGAAAATCGATTTATATAGACCATTCCTGTAGTGGCTGTACGATGTTGTAATCAGTATGCCATGATTAGAGGGAGTACTAAAGAACGTGCACTTCACCCCTTTTCATCTGATCATACAAAAAGCGGAAGCAAAACCTTGTTACCCTCGGTAACTTTTTGAAATTCTTGTCTGCCTAAAAACATGATGTTGTCACGAAATAAGCATGAATGATGCTGGAAAGAATTATGAAAATGATATAAAAGAATCCTCCAACGGCCTCACTAGCAGAGCTTATTTTCCGCCTTTTCCCATATAGTTCTAAATGTAAACGAACATTAGTCTCATATTATTTACTATAAAAAAATATTGGATTTACCTGGAATCATACTCCGGTGAAGGGGATCGAAGGTGATGTTATGTGTGTGTGTGTGTGTGTGTGTGTGTGTGTGTGTGTGTGTGTGTGTGTGTATATGCATTCACACCACCCACCAAAACAACAACAACAAAAAAAGCCAATCGAGAATTTCCGGTGCCGTTTTTCTATGATTTAATTTCATTTGTCTTCCATCAAATCATTTAATTCTATTTGTAGGCTTATATTGTATGTAATACCATGATATTTGTATTGTAAAATTTTAAACAATTGTTTTAAACCAGTGAAACTCAAATTCAATTCAATTCAATTCAATTACATCATCTGCCTTTCCCTTGTGCATGGCGAAGGATATATTAGTACTGTGTGCCTATAGAGGAACAGTGTGACACAAAATTGCCTTTTCATCCTCTGATCATGAAGAATTTTACTAACTGATTATAATGATGACATCTGCCACAGGCGTATAGCTGGTTAACACTGTGGAGGTACCCCCCCCCCCTCCAATATCAGAAATGTTATTCATTGCCTGACTTTACACATTTCTAAGGATTTGATCCATATTGGCACACACACACACACACACACACACACACACACACACACACACACACACACACACACACACACACACACACACACACACACACACACACACACACACACACACACACACACACACACACACACACACGCAATCCACTCCCCGCAGGTACCACTCAATCATGACCATGTCTCTCAACCTACTACCCCATCCCACACATGCACATGCACAGAATTTTTCATGCCATAGTGACCTGGGAGAACAGCTGTTTTCAGTCACCAGAAACTCCACCAGAATGTGTGTGTGGGTGGGGGGGGGGTGGTGGGGTTGGAGATTTTTGTGGAACTAACCCCAAAACATTAAGGGGTCAGTTTATGGCCTTTTTAGTTATCCCCATGATCCAAACGTGTGTGCGCATAGCATTATTCAGGCTTATTGAGTCACTGAAAACTCCCAAAAGTGTTATTTTAACTGCATTTTGATAACTAGAGCAGTCTGACTGCGCACAGCCGATGGGTATGCCTCGGCACGCCCAGTCCATTTCAATGAATTGAAATGCGGCATTCACACGTGCCCAATCTGATCAAAAGTCTTTAAGCTACCACGATAATGAGCTGAACCCGTGACCTTGTTGTTACTAGGTTATCGCAAAAGAGAGGCTAAATTAGACATGTATGAGGCCTCGTGACCTCTGACCGTTGACTATTCAACTAAAAAATCTAGTTAGTTCATTGGTGCCTCATAATACATACAAGTTACATCAAAATCCAACCCGCCGTTCTTAAGTTATGGCGGTAATGAGACCAAATCCGACACTGAAATCAGACATGTATGGGAGCTCAAGACCTTTGACCTGTAACATTTCAACTCTGAAATGTAATCACTTCTTCGGTGCCTTGTAATACATACTTCATCCAAGTAACATCAAATTCCGACCGGTCGTTCTTAATTTATTGTTGAAACGAGCCCAAATAATTTAGGTCCTGTGACCATTGAACTCCAACATCTAATCAGTTCAATTGTACATACTTGGTCCCAGTTACATCAAAATCTGATCTAATCTTCTTAAGTTATCGGGGTTACGAGAACCGGTAATGAACGAATGCAGTGTCCATGGAAACGTAATTTATCAGAATTATTGTATTTCAGATTTGCGCTGCTTTTATCATTTATTTAATATATAGTATTCATCGCTAAGTGGATATACATGAATTTTGCAACAGAAGAAAATGAGATGATATATGAATTATGAAAGGGATTGACTAAACCGGAACAGAGTACACTGGAACGATGTAAGTTGCAGGAATAACAGCATCAGTGAAATGTCACGGGCAGGATTTATTAAAGGGACAATACAACACTGGCTAGATAAATAAAAACCTGGTAATGTGAAAAAAAACCTTGAAAGTTATATGGCCCCGTGAATCTATTAAGAAGATCAGTTCCAACAAGCTCTAGACCCATTTCGATTTGATTGATTTGATTTGATTTCATCTCAGTTTACTTGCATATCGGATGAATATGAACATCACTACAGTAACCAAACATTGTTCAGGTCATGGTATAAAGATTAAGGGCAAATTGCATGATAAAATACAAAACGTTGCAATTTAGTTATCGTTTTACATAGTCGCGTTGACAAACTCACCAAAAATATATATATTATATTTTTCATCACATCTAATCAGTAATATTTTCACGCACATAACCCGTTCTGCGTATGAATATCTTAGATATCAATTTGAGGCTGTCATTCACTCAAGCTTATGATGACAGTCCATATTCTGTATAATTTCAATTTAGGCCTACAATATTCAAAGCAAGTACCAAATTGCATAGCTACAGTGTCAAAGCCTTTTCATAGTATTACGTAAACTAAGATATTATGTACCATTGTATTATGCTATATAAAACTATGCAAATACTGTATGCATCATTATTAATTTTCATTAACGGTTAGCAGAATGAGTGGGAACACTTGAAAATGCCTGAAGAACCAAATGAGTTGAAATATATACCAACTATACACCAGCTGGAGTAGATCTCCCAGCTGGAAGGATTTGTCTCTAATTTGTTTACTTAAGGAGAATCAAGCATGAACATACTAGTATTTTAATTCTATCGGGGCCTGACATATATAGAAGACATAGAGAGCTACACAACAGGTTTGCCTGCCACGAGGTATATTGACATTAGTTATTTTATTTATTTATTTATTTATTTATTAACGGTATATATAGCTCATGCTTGGCAGCCCGAAGGCTGAATTGCGCATGGCACACAATATTGGACCATGTATCCTTCAGCCCGGCAGCAGCTATACAGCGCCATAGAAGGGGCCCGAAGAATGTTGATATAGTGTTGGAATGAATGGCCATCACACCGGGTTTTCACCCTTCTCTTTTCGATGAAGTGTGTGGGTTCTTTAACGTGCTGAGGTGTTTCTGTCTCAACACGGGACCTCCGGCTTTACGTCCTATCCGAGGGACTGTAGCTATTTTAGAATGAGTCAACGTTTGACTACGCGATTTTCACAGCAGCATCCTTGTATAGTTTACTTGATTCTAAAATAGTTTCAGCCCAAGTGAAGTTGAGGACTACCCCCAATCATGTCATTATATTTAATATAAAGACGAAAATAAATTTAATTGATCAATCAATCTATCTATCAATCAAACATTGTATAAGTTTAACAATGAGTTGACGAGAGCAAAATACATGAGATACTAAACGTGATTATCAGGATGACTATTTGTTTTGCTTTAATACGAGACCAATACAACAATTTCTAGAGAAAATTCAGACATGTATATACATATATAGAGGGAGATAAATATATTATATATATAATTATTTTCATTGTACTCCGTGATGGCACATAATAAAGGACATAAGTATACCACATTCTAAACACAGAGTTTTGATCTTGCTTTTTACCGAATTGGTAACCTCCGCAGAAAAATTGACGCTCATACTATTCATGATTTCAGATTGACATTAATTTTGGACTCTAATTGAGTTTCTGGGCATCTGATTTATCATGGAATGAAGACAGAGATTGCTCGGGAATCCAGAGCAAAGGTTATTTTTTTCATGTGAACAAAGGGATGTAATTATTGTCTCAATATGTCATATCGATTATACGTAGATATGCTTAATCTAGTTAACTTTTCAAATTTAAACTCCTCAGAGAAAGTTTGGAAATCTGAGTTAATATTGCTGTCTTATCTCGCTGTAATAATCATTGCATGTATTGTAACCACATACAGATTGGGAAATTCTCTGTAAAAATTATGTCCTCAATTGTTATGATTATGGCTTACATGGAGGTGCAGTGCTTTGAAATATGGGGTAAGGTCAAAATTAAAAAAAAAATGCAAAATGACCCTACTTCGATAAATCACTCATTTTTTTGTCCTTGCTAACGAGTGCCTTTCCCAATATCTCTTTGGTTGTTAGACATTCTAACATGAACATTTCCATAGATTCAAACAAACGTGTGCACTAGCAAACAAACAACAAACAAACGTGTACGGGCACTTAAAAACATGACTCAAACTCATTAATTTCAAAGTCATAAAACAGGAAGTGGCAAAGGCTTCTGTTGACATTGCTAGTTAATGGCTGATCAGCTGAGAGCAAAAGACATAATTTCATACAGAGTAACATCTTTATTGACTCTTCATTACCACCTGTATTTATTTTGGAACTTTCATTTTAGACCTTTTCCCATAATTTATTTCAGAATACTGCCCTTTCTCCGACGGCATAATCATAAGAAGTAGGATATCATTTTTAAAGAAATTAAATAATCTTTCTGATGGTAACAAGCATACATTGATAAGTACTAAGACAAGGGAGAAAAAATCGATCGAACTTAAATTTCCAAATTTAATTGAGGGGTTTAGATTAAAAAAAGAAGCTAATTTTTGGAATTGCTCGCTGCCACTCTGTACAAAATGCTTTTTGAAGTTGCCATTTCATCGTGGGCACACTGTTATTGCCTTCACACAAGAGACAAGAAAAACAAATGGAAATCAATCTGACATAAAAACTATAACTTTAACAGTCCTACACACAAACGTACATTTACAGCGGATTTTTATTTTTATTTTTATTTTTTTTTGGGGGGGGGGGCGAAGTCATCTCACTATTTCATACAATAAAATAGACTGCTTATCTCTATTAATAACTGAAACGCATGGCATCAAATGACTCACTATACACGCACACGATTTTTCCAACCGTAAAAAAATGTATCTTATTGGGAAAATGAACCACACTTCATACGATTCCGTAAAGACCTCAAGCTTTTAAGGAATTCTTTCCGAAATTCGGGATCTTTGTAGCAATAAATGAATGGATTACATGCGGAACTGCAACAAGTCACCAATACTACTGCACACCAGATGGCATTGAAGTACTCCGGCTTCATGGATACGGTTAGCACTAAGACAAGCCACACGGAGGTTGGAATCCAGCAGAGAAAGAACACACTCACCACCAAGAGAACCATTTTCGTTGCTTTTACAGCGGACTTGTTTACTTGCCGCGGCCTCCCGTTTGCTTGCAAGGCATGAACGCGGTTTGCGATCACATTCGATTGTTTGACAGCGATATGTAAAATTCGAGCGTTGACTAATATCAAAATAGTGCAACATACCAACAAGAAAGCTATAGCTACACTGTGGCCTACGATCTCCCCGACATCGGTTATTCGTTGTCCAGTGCAAGTTATATTGACTTCGGATGACCAGGTACTTGTGTACAGAATTAAGCTACAGCTCGAAACAAGGAAAATCCACATGGACACCAGCGTCATCACTACTCGTTTTGTCGTAACCAACTCCACATATCTTAAAGGTCTCGTGATGGCGATGTACCGATCCGCTGTTACAGTTACAAGATGCGCCATTGAAAGTGCGTAAAAGACAATGTAGAAGGCTGTAAAATACCAGACGGTGGCTTTTGAACAAGTTAGTTCGCTTTGAATAATTATCAGGTATATTTCTGATGGTATCCCCACTAAGCCTGTCAGTAGATCGGTCACAGCGAGGCTAGTCAGGATAAAGTTTGTCGGTGTCCGCAGACGATAGTTTCTGATCACAGACAAGATGACGAGCGCGTTTCCTGAAACGATGACGAAGATGAGAGGCGGTATAATGAGTTAACAGTTGAACCTCATACGGGAAGAAACTCGGCAGTTGTTGTCCAGTAAAATTAGCCAATTCATATGCATCCATTCTCGCTTGTTAATGAAGATCACACTTTTAATGAAAACAGTTTGAATCACCCGAATTGTCAGCATCCGTACTCCATTTTTTTCTGTTTTGAAATTTAGTAAAATAACGTCACACCAATTTCTGGTAAAATGATGAAAACAATAATGTACGTAAACCGATAAAAGTTCAGTGAACATTCATGGACACTTAAAAAAATGGTTTCACACAACATTGAGCTCATATAATTATAGTTGAACAGTTGGCGTTCCACAGACTTTGGACTAAAAAGAGTGACACGTTTTCAGTCAAATAAGGAGACACGCGGATACTCGTTATAAGATGCGTGTTCAGTAATACCACATCGAAACCTTAATGCTTTTAGTAGTCTGCAGAATACAATTTCTGAGAGTGACACAATTCCAGTCAACACATCAAAAATTGCTTTACATCTATCAGGCAATCAATGTCCACCCTCGTCCACTCGTCACAACTGACAACAGGGATACTAGTATGTGATGACGAATCGTGTGGCCATGTTGATATCTATTCCAAAGTGTAGAGTTTTTTTCTGTGATGCGAACCAGGCAACGGCGTCACATTCGGGATTCATTACGTGTGACATCCCATAATAGTTTTGCGAAACAGGCTAGAGCTTTTACCAATCGTCGCTGTTTGATGCAACGTAGGTGGAGGAGGAGTTACGGGCAGTTGCACAACAACCCTTCTCATTACAAGAAGCGTTAGCTGGTAACTGTTTTAATTCTTAATGCAGTGTCTATGGAAACGTTATTTATCAAAATGATCGTGTGTCAGATTTTTTCCTCCTTTTAATCATTAATTGATACTCAGTTTCCATCGCTTTAGTAGATATGCATGTAAATTGCAACAGACGAAAATGAGATGACTTACGTAAAATAATTATTAACGGGATTGATTGAACAGGATGAGACAGAGTACGCTGGAACCGAGGGTAGTCTTTCATTAAAAACGCCTGACCCCGAGAATTTATCGACATCTGAGATTGTGGCCAGCCTAAGTAAACAAAAGCTCGGGGCACTTATCCCCTCCCGGCGAAGCGACCTCGACAGGGTGACAGATGAGTATGACCATGGACCTACTGTATGACAGACGGAGAGAGTGTGTAAGATTGAAGAGTGAAAATGTTGTTATATCGCCAATTCTGGGTCATTTTCCTTCATCCGAAGTTTAATTTGGGTCTTCATCTACCATGTCAGTACTATCTGGACATTTTAACATCTTAAAACAAATGTAATACATAGTTCCTACTTCCCATTTCCTTTCAGGCAGTGCTGCGGTAAGAGTCTGTTTACACTATTACGTAAGATGATGAGGATCGCAGGTGTAATCCAATACCACCACCTCTCAAGCAATGGTGATAGTCACTGATAAAACTTTTAACGTATCATTTGGATAGCGGGTGGGGATACCCCACCTTCTACCTCCATGATAAGACGTACAGATTGCATAGGATCACGCGCTAAAAGTGGTGGGGATTTTTTTTAACGCAACAATCCCGTAACGGGATTCAAGTTGCAGGAAAAACCGCACCAATAGAATGCCATGGTCAGGATTTATTAAAGTTGAATTCCGCCCTGACGTCATTTTATTTAATGAAAGCAGAAAAATGAGAGAACCTATCAATGAATGTTTGGCCAAAATTCGTCAAAGTATTGAATTTTT
>JZLH01S0129581.1:12223-17223 GCA_001188425.1 Eucidaris tribuloides
CAAACAACTCCGGAGACAAGCTCTCAAAACACAAAGCCAATTCCCGTTTACGCAAAAGTGATGAAGAATCGAAGCGTGTGTGATGGAAGAAACGATACTACTAGTGACACCCAGACAGATACGACACTAGAGGTTGCATGCTAAAACCGTGACTTACCCCAAAAACCATTGCAATAAAGCTTAATGGATTTCGCATCAGCTTGTAATGGTGGTGCTAGAAGGATTGATGCAAAAATTATACGGTTGACGTTCTAAATGGAATAATAAATAATAATATACGACTAACCACAGCCATTTGGTGTTAAGATTTTGTAGATACTTATAGGATCATCAACTTTTATTTCATAGATTGAAACGGCATGTAGGGAGAACCAATGTAAACTTCATCCTACATTGATTCACTGATCCGAATGACTTCGAATGACTATTACATGTATTTAGTTATCGTTCTTCACATTTCTCTTAGTCTCAAATTGCCTGTTCCGGTATTTGAGAGCTTTGCAGATTTAGGAAATCAGTATGACAGAACAACATTTTCCATCATTAAATCAACAGAGGACAGTGTTGCCGTATATTTTATCTAGATGAAGACGTGCAGTTTAACGGTGCATTTCCGCCCATGTTATATGTTTACATTTTGTTTCAATTTTGAAAGAACCATTACCAATCTCTGTTATTACTTGAACCCCACAGGTTGATACAAAAGCAGCACCATAATGGGGCTCAAACTCTGCACCCTGCTTGTCTGGGATGCTATTTTTGTACCTTTAAGATTAAAAATTGAACCTTTGGGCTATAATTGTACACTCTGGGGTTTATTCTTCCATCCAAACATGTTAATTTCTCTACCTTCTAGGCTCACAATTAAACATATTGAAGTTCATTTTTTGCATCCCGGGGAAATATTTTCCCACCCAACGGGGTAAATGCAGACAATGATAAAGAAATGTTTTCAACTACTAGAACTATTGTTTAAATGTATTTGGTGTTGGTTTTGCGAAGCCTCACTCCGAAAAATGGGGAAATGGTAAAACGTGAGAAACAATACAGTGTGTCTCAAATTTTTTTTTACACTTTTGAAATGGCCCGCAAATAAAAAAATTACTTCGAATTTTTTGAAAATTTTTAAATGTATGGAAAGCTTAACATCTCTTCTTTCATATGACACCAACAAGTCTAAAATTTTTTCATGCTTGAGTGAGCACTGCCACCTTTTGTAAAGGACATGGAAATTAGGTTGCGCAGGAATTGGCTATCCATTGTAATGAAAGATACAAGCTCTCTTTGATTATGTGTGCAGCTGGGGATTGGGATATGTAAATTAAAGATCTTACTGACTGAAAACATGAAAGACTACCGTATTGGAGTGAAGGGGAAGTGGGGTGGTAGAGTAAGGGAGTGGTGGGGGTGGTTGGGTGGGGTGGGGTGGTGTGGATGTAGGGGTGGTATGGGGGTGGTGGGGTGGAGGAGATGGTAGGGTGGTGGATTTAGGTAATTCTAACACACCACCACCTCCCCCATGCACAACCCCTATCCACATCCAAACCACCCCCACCCCCACCCCCAACATTCCACCCCCACATCCCACCACCCCATCACCCTGTACCCAGTACCCCCTACCCCTTCACCCCAATAAGGTAGTCTTTCATGTTTTCAGTCACTAAGATAGCTCCACACATAATCAAAGAGAGCTTGTATCATTTGTTACGATAGCCAATTCCTGCGCAACCTAATTTCCATGTCCTTTGCAAAAGGTGGTAGTGCTCACTCAAGCATAACACAATTTCCGACTTTTTGGTGTCATATGAAAGAAGAGACTTTCAGCTTTCCATATATATATATAAATTTTTCAAAAGTTTGAAATAATTTTTATTTGGGGGCCAGTTTAGAAGTGTAAAGTTTTTTTTGAGACGCACTGTATAAGGAGCAAATTTGAACAAGGCAACTTCTTGGCTGAATGATAACGTACTTCCTGGAATGAAATCGCAGTTTACAATGAGGAGGTTAAGGTCTGCTGAGGATTCCGCAACGGAACCCGAGATATCCTCACTCATACTATTGAAACCTGAGGTGGTTATGAAGCTTCCATACCTTCCTTGGGCTGTCTACCGGTGATTAAGTGGTTTTCCTGTAAACCGTCTGGCCAAATCGATTTGTTTGTTTGACCATACTATTTTTTTTTAAAGATCATGTTCTTGAGTTGCACACCACAACAGTTTTTGCATTTATATGATTCAGCTAAAGTGAAATATATGTGGCTTGTCACCATGATACCTTGATAAAGTCGCACATGTTACGAAAAATAAACAAAGAGTGAAAAATATTTCTGGTGAAAAATATAAATATTCAAACTTTTGCAAAATGTGAAGGTCATAAAACTTTTGATTTTTGAGGACACTTCAATTTTTTACTTTATAGGCTACCATAATTACGATATTTGGCACTTTTCTTACCTTTGGGTTGTGCGACTTTATCAGGGTAGCCTGGTGACGGGTCACATGTAATACTAATTATACGTTGTTTTAGAGTCGAAATCCATATATTCAATAGTTTCTGAAATTTAAATGATAAATTATTGAATTAATCGTAAATAAATCACTTCCTGAAATCGAAAGTAGTCCAGAAATTCAGATGCCCCTTTTTAAAGTTTATCAAGAAACAGCTGTGTACGAATCTTTCTCCAAAATATCACAGAATGTTCAGCACTGATGCAAGGCTCTATTACTGCGGGTGATCGAAGGGTTAAACTGTGATAAGCAGATCTTTAGTTTTACTGCATGATATTGTTTGACAATCTGGTAGAGTAACGACCGTATGATATTTAAATTCAAAAGCCATTGTATGATGGTCACATCACTTAAAATTTTATGGGCTGATTCTAACAATTACTAACTTTTGAGCCCCACGGCTAAAAGAGTTGACACTTATTTGTGAATCTAAACACTATATACGATAAACAAATCTTATGTTGATGAGCCTATTTTGAGGTGTACAAATCTAGAACTTAATATTTAAATGTTAGTTAAATTGAATGACAACAATATGCACCATGATCGACAAGACTGTCGGGAATTATATTGTGATTAATGCGCCTCTGAAATGTAAACCTTTGAAGAAATTAAGAAGCATGTATGTGGAATTATCCGTTTTGTGTTTTGAAGAGTTCGAGGCATTTTTGTACTATGATCTTTTACAAGATTTCATCGTCTATGAACCATACTTAGGTCATACATATTGGGGAGTGCAATGAATGAGTGCCTAGCCCCTATGGAGGCAGCTTATTGTCTACCATGGTATTTTATATAAGACCATGATGAATAATACATTACATACAAATCTTAAAATCGCTACCATTACGGCAAATTTATTGAATCATATTATTTTGTGACTGTATTTTTCTCACATTCCGGCACGGTCTTTCATTGGATTTGTTTAACAAAACTTGACATTCACTTCAATGATGGTACGGTAAAACTAAACCAGAATTTGTATTGAAGCCGGCTCCATTGTATAACAAAGATGTTAGACGCACATGGTTCCTTCCCTAGTTTGCTTATTTTTTTATTATCATTAAGAAAGTGGAACCCCATTATAAAGAGGTCAGATGTGACAAAACCCTTTCATAACAAGTTGATTTTCAAAATCCCAACTCTTTATATTTCTTTGTTTTTGGACCCTGACATAGTGAGAACCCTGATATAACAAGGGTAATTGTCGTGGTTTTTAGGTCCTCATTACAACAAGGATCCCCTGCATTAACATTTTTGGTAGTTTGTATTTGGGTTTCCGTTTGCCCCTGTTTGTAAACAGTGTGGATAAATTTCCATTCAGTCGCATCTCCAACAAACATTGCGTGTGCAAATTTTACCCAAGCTGTTGCGCACCATCATGTAAAGCCAGCCATCAGCGTTTTTGAACACATCCCTCTTTGTTCCATTCAACAAACACAGACAACACGACGAAGCATAACGTTGGACATATGCAAACATTGGCAAGTTGTTCCCGCCAAAATGATTACAACAGAGAGGAAAAGGCTAATTCTCTTTTAGTTTTGATGTGAGGTTATGAGGTCAATGGTACGGTACAGGAAAAGGGATTTAACATATGGGACATCATAAAACAAATTACCTGCCTCATGGCTTATTGCACCGTGAACGTGATGCGCGCATACAGGTATCATTTGTCTCCTGTAGTCTAAGATGGAAAACAGGATTGCACCAGTCACGTGTTATTATTCTCGATCCCCACATTGTTTATCAGAAGAGACAGCGTGATGACATCGACAATAAAGACACATTCATGTTGTTTGAACCCAATCACGTCCAAGGACAATACCATCCGTAGTTAAATTTACACTAAACTCGGCACTGTGTATTGATGTGTAGGTCTTTTGAAGACTTACTGAAATAAAATGAAAAAAAAACAACAACATAAAATTGAATTAAATTCGGAAAAGATACAGAACCAAGTGCACACAATTACAACAAACATGCAGACAGACAAACGCACATACATGCTAGACACAACGGAATGAGAGTCAAGGGAATTCGATCCACAATAATATACACTCTGTCATCGATGGATTCCTTTTAATAGAAACTGTCACTCGTTAAGTCTACGTTAAAATCGGTTAAACATGGGAGGCACATGTATTTCAACAAAATTATTCCCAGTCACACTACACACACGTATAATAATTAGGCCTATGCAAGCATTCAATTTGTTTTCAGCTTGTTTTATCTGCGAAAGGCATGAATTAATAATTCCCTTTGATCTTCATGGCTGAGTAAATGCATTATTATTACATTCTAATGTCGCACACGACAGGGGAAGGTTTGAAATGATAACGATAGGGTAGTAGTAGTAGTAGTAGTAGTAGTAGTAGTAGTAGTAGTAGTAGTAGTAGTAGTAGTAGTATAGTAGTAGTAGTAGTAGTAGTAGTAGTAGTAGGACTATTGCATTGGTAGTACTTCTACTTCCCAACTGATACTATCATTATT